>JAOPJM010001291.1:41938373-41954641 GCA_027124095.1 Muusoctopus leioderma
GACAGGAAGGGCATCCGACTGTAAAATGCTGCCTCAAGAAATCTCCGTCCAACCCATGCTAGCATGGAAACACGGACATAAAACGATGAAACATTGTGAGATCAATCGGTGATTAGATTAAAAAAATCCCTAGAAATAATGAGTTTATCTAAAAGATTCAGTGGATTTACATGATAGTACCAGTTGACTGATTTGTTAGTGTGCCAGCCTATCAGGTGAATAGTTGAGATTAGACAATGATGGAGCCCCGATGTGGTTGCTAGACCTGCTAGAAATAGCAGCCAAATCTCCCTCAAATTACACCCGACTATCTTAAATAAGGAAAGGACACATTGGATAATGTAATCCTATATAACCCTAAAAAGACAGGATGGTCACGACTGGGGCACCTCCTTTGATCATAGGTCTGCTGGATCAGGCCTGAACATCAACAGTTGACACTTCATATTCGAGTACCAGAATTTCATTATATCCTAGACAAAGACATTTGGTCTACCTAGCTGTTTTATAGGTACAATGGTGAGGCACCAGTATAAGTATAAGTGTAACTAATGTATTTCATTAGCTAGCAATACTGGTTTGGAATCCTTTGAATGATCTAGTTGAGAAATAATGGTAACCACCAGTACTAGCATTTTCCAAGACACACTGAAGGAATTCTAATTCTAAGACACTGAAACAGCATCACAATGATTCCTCTTAGTTCTAAGACACACTAAAACAGTGCCTCAGTAATTGCTCTCAGATTCAATAACATGTACATGTTGGAGGTTTTGAAAAACAATCATGAATAAAGAAATAATTCAACTACAAACAGTGATGTTTTGTTTTGGTATCCTACAAGTGAAACCACCGAACTCAGCAGAGATCGGCATATACACACACACACACACACACATGCCTGGCAAATGCTGATCTCTGCTGAGTTCAGTGGTTTCACTTGTAGGATACCAAAACGAAACATCGCCAATGTTTATTTTCACAAATAAATACCCTAAATAAAAGAATTCTTTGAATGTTTTAAAAATAAACCCAAATTATGGACTCTTCGTTTTTAAAGCTAATCCGTATAATGTAGTTGATTTTGCCAACTCTTTCTGTTACCAGAGTGAGATAGACAGTTACATAAAATATTTTAACAAGATCGAAAATAATAGAGAATGGTAATAATACAGTGTGTATCCCGGTTTTTAGAATAGGTACACTGTATCCCTGTGTGTTGTAAGAGGTGACTAAAAGGTTTGGCATCAGGAAGGGCATCAGGCTGTAAAACACTATCTCAAAAAGTCCCATCCAACCCGTGCCAGCATAGAGAAGTGGATGTAAAAATGATAATGTACTATATAAGAGAAGAAAGCAAATAAAAGTTGTACAATAATTTTATTGAAGGGAAGCAGCAAGCAAATCTAGAAATTGAAGCTGCCACTATAGAATAGTTTCTTTCTCTTTTTTCTCTTTTTTTTAAATCAAAAACATCCACCCTAAACACTTCCAAATCAGTTTGAAAGCCATTTTTTTTACTATGAAAGGTTTAGAGCTTGACACAAGTGATAGATTTTTCTTTGGATCCTAGAGAAAGCTTCCATTTTAAATCTTAAAACTAGTTGTAGATATCTTACATGTAACTATATTCCAGGGGAAATGTTTATATCAGTCCGATTATAAAATGACCAATTATTATTGTTATATAGATTTTTTATTTTTTTTCTCAATTTCAAGAGTTAGTTTGTAATGTGTAATGTCATTATGCAACTTCTTGAAATGCAGTTATGGTTGGTGTTGGTGTTGGTGCCATTCTTGATAAGCTGGTAATTAGAAATAGTGTTAGGATTGATAGCGCCAAGACTTTGGTGTTGCAACAGGCTGCTCAGCAACTTGCCATGGATGTTGAAAAGAAATTGCAAGCTATTAAAAAGCTTGTTTCTAAACATCAACACAAAGCCTATAGTATCAGCCCTTCTACACATTTACAGTTCTTGGAGTGTGTTGTAAGAAAATTTAAAGTGTGATGAGACAAAAGTGAATTAGCAAACATTGCTTCGCCCAATAATAGAGATGTTTTACATAGTGGCCAAGCTACCCAACATAGCAATCAATGAACCAATCCATTTTCATTATGAATTAATTAGTAATTGTTCAGCCAATCACAGCACAAAACAATGGATATTCAGCCAATCACAGCTAAGTTGATATTCATGTACAGGTGACAGTTTTCCTTTTATTAAAGATATCTTTAATATTCATATTGACTTGGAGTTTCCCCTTCTTCTGTGAAGTTGAATCCAAGCAGAATCTGAAAGTAAAAAAACAAAACCTTCTTTATTACTTGCTTTTATTAAAAAGATGCTTTCCTCCCTATTCCAACACAATAAAATACTGGGCTCAGTATAATACTGAGGGATGAGTGTTAAGAAGGGGATGTTACACCTGTTCCCACATTACTACAAAATATTAGTTTACTGAACTATCCAACCTACAAACTCCCTAACTACTTTAAATGTTTATTAAAGTACCCAGACATTGATGATGTTTAAAAGGACATTTTCTAGATACAATTTTTTTTATCGGTTAGTCAGGAAGGAAGGCAGTGCCCATCATCTTTTTTCAAGGCCTCCAAGACTTGGGGGGGGGGGGAAGAAGAAAGGTATCCTCAGACCAGGAACCTGGCCCGAATGTTTCCAGTAGAGTGGACTCTGCTAAAGGCACCCAAGAGCCAGGTGGTGGTGTTAAACAGGGCAGCAGATTAAGTCTACCACACAAGTAGGCCACAGCAGGATTCAAATTCAGAATGCAAAGAGCCGGAAGAAATACTGCAAGGCATCTTGCAAAGAGCCAGAAGAAATACTGCAAGGCATCTTGTCCGCTGCTCTGAAGATTCTTCTGTCAGTCCACCACCCTACACTGGTACACACCCGATGTCAGTCCACCACCCTACACTGGTACACACCCGATGTAACAAACTAAGTTTATGCAAGACAAGAGAATCAGGAAATTATTGACAGAGTATCCTTTCAACTAAAAGAGTATCCTTTCAACTAAAATATTATCATTGTTTTGTGTCCATTTTACCATATTGGTATAGGTTAGATAGATTCTCAATATAGCAACCTCCACCAGCCTCACCCACACAGCTCTGCCAATGTATTCAGTTGTGTTTTGAGCTACACTGTTGTGCTTGAGGTTTTGGCTGGTGATTTTACAACCAGATGCCCCTCTTATTGCCAACTGTGTTGTTGACTGTAGGCACCAACACTACAGAAATTCTCTTTCCAGGTTCAGGGCTGTCCTTACCTCATTACAGATTCAGTCCCATTTAGCAGAATGGACCAGATGTGTTAGTGTGGACAACAGGAATATAAAAACCTTCTTCACTCCATTGAAACTTCAGACTCCAAACGTTAAAACACTGAACCAATTAGGGAGCCAGACCGGCTAGAAATAACTCCCCATCAACCAACACTCTAACATCTTAAAAAAGGACATATTGGATAATGTAACTTGCTTGGGGTACAACATAATCCCTGAAAAAAAGATGAGATGATCATGGTTTGAATGTCTTTGATCATAGGTCTGCTCAATCAGAGTCGACTTGGGGCTAAACAACATCAGACCAGTCCTAGACCAGTCCTAGACTCAACCTCTTATTATTCCATATCAGTTATATATGACTACATGAGCCACCATGTCATACAGGCCACCACACAAGTACACACACACCTTATTATTCCATATCAATTATATATGACTACATGAGCCACCATGTCATACAGGCCACCACACAAGTACACACACACACACCTCTTTACTGTTTTAATTGAATGTAAAAAATCATTTTACATGTTTAAAAGTAAAATAAAATGCATAATTTATAAAATTAGATTGGAAATACTTAAAGTGTAATCTTCCTATTAGCAGATGAGTATGATATTAGGGTAAATGAGAAACACTTCAAATATTAATGATCACCAACTTGTGAAGAGATTGTGTTCAAAAGAATGTATCTATTGACATCACCAAACAATATTTTTCAGTTGGTGAGAATCAAAATTCCACACAATTTCTGTTAATTTTAAAAATAGATTACATGACTAGACTGTTTACAGTAGGTGGGGAGGGTTTTTGAAAATTATGTCGTTTGCACAATATTGAAGCATTTTTTTTTATGCCTTAGTCAGAGGAAAAGCAGTCCCCATGACCATTGCAGGATCTTCAAGAATTGGGGGGAGAAACCATGATGCAAGTTGCTGCACAATAGGATCAAACTCAGAACCATGTGGCTGCAAAGCAAACTTCTTCACAGAACCATGCCTGTGAAATTAATCTTGACATGTTATCACCTGGCAGCATGCACTATTTAACACATTTCCTTCTTAATTGTATAACATGACAGACAAATAGACCCTCATGCTCTCTCTCTCTCTCAAAATGAATTATTTAATTTTACCTTTTAAATTCTTCTAACTCTCTTTCCACTTCATCCATTTCACCATTTTCAAGATCTGATTCAGATTTAGGTAAAAAAACATCTTCTGAAGTAAAAATAAAATTAAAATGTAATTAGTACTTCAATATTTATATAATGAGCAACATTAATGATAGTTCAACATGTTTATCACAAAATTTTAAAGAAGTCCACAACTGTAACTTACCCACAAAACTATTGTCATTGTTTTTATTCTTTTTCTTACTTCTTTTATTTTTTCCATTACATTTATTCTGAAACAAAGAGATTTGATGCTAATTAAGCAGACATTTACTGCAGCAGCTAATTGGTTGAGAATATTATATGAATGGGAATAGAAAATTTGATTATTTTAAATTTGAATTGAGAAATATCAAAAGTACATAATCAAACTCAATACATTAACATTTCCATCATCAGAAAGCAGGACAGAACTTAAAAATTCAAAACCTTTAGGAAACGAGTGTTTGTTAAAATATCAAAGAATACTGTTCCAACTATCTGCTATTAAAATTACACACAATATACCACTGTATTACACAAATAAATTCCATCCAGACATTTTTTTTGTTTTTAACTTAGACAAAATATTACTTTAACTAAACATATGGTCAGTATTTTTGTAGGACAGTATGGCTGAAAGAAATGTCCCCAGTATATTCATGGCAGAGAACAGTAATGTTCTAAACTAAATATAATTTAAAACAACTAGCCCATCTTAAGATCATTTTTACATCTGTTTTTCCATGCTTGCGTAAGTTGGACGGGTTCTCTCCAAGACAGCATCTCGCCACTTCTCGCAATCATTTGTCATCTCCTTTGTGAGATTCAGCATCCTGAGATCAGCTTTCACCACGTCTGCCCACTTCTTTACCCAACTGTCATTGTCCATACACATAAAATGTCCATATCTGCATAATCTTCTCTCTTGCACACTACACCTGATTTCTCTTATATTAAGTTTTTCTCTCAGCTCATCTGTGCCTCATCATTCATACACATTAACATTACACATCCAGCACAGCATACTTACTTAATTTCTTTCAAGCCTTCACACGTCCTCTGCATTCAATGCCCATGTCTCGCTAGCATGCAACATTGCACTTCGTACATAAGTATCATACAATCTACCCTTCATTCAAAGAGAGGATACCTTTGTTGTTAGCAAAGGTAATAACTCCCTGAAATTTTTCCACTCTGTTCTTATTCTGGCTAATATGCTTTCAGAGCACCCTCCTCCACTGCTAATTAGATCACCCAGGTAACAGAAGCTATTAACTACTTCTATGGAGGTTTCCAAGTATTAGATAGAATTTATTTCACTGGTGCTCTTACTGCTAACTACTCCTGTGTATCGGCCACATACAAAGTCTTTAACATACAGTGGCGAATCCACCATTTTAAAACAGACTACTGATATCTAGCATTAGCAGAAGGCCACAAATATAATATAAGGGGGGTATAATTATAGTGGCAGCAAATTGGTAGAGTCATTAGAGCATCGGTTAAAATGCTTTGCAGTATTCATTGCAGCTCTCTGCACTCTGAGTTCAAATCCTGCCGAGGTCAACTTTGCTTTTCATCCCTTCGAGGTCGATAAATAAAGTACCAGTCCAGTACTGGGGTCGATTCTTCTCTCTCTCTTTCTCTCAAGCCTGGAGAGGGGATGGGCACCGCCAGGTTTAAATAAATACACAAGAAACGCCACATGTTATGACAACGCCCCTACAACTCCATTAGGAGTTAAGGAATTGGATAGGTATAGTCTAATGAATCGGCTTCTAGTATATTACTGGTACAATTGTTTTTCTTATTGACAGTGGAGGTATAAAAAGCAAAGTCAACCACAACAGAATTTGAAATCAAAACACAATAGCACAAAACTAAATACCACAAGTCCAGCACTCTACCAATTCTATCATCTATCACACTTCATCATCATCATCATCATTTTTACTTCTGTGTTTTCATCTTAGCATGGGTTGGACAGAGATTTTTGCAGGCAGCATTTTACGGTCAGATGACCTTCTTGTCACCAACCATACTGATTTAAGTATGGGAGTCATACCACCGAACTACCGAATGGCCGGGCATTTTGTTATTTGGAGATGTAAACAAACATCACTGTCCAATTCCAGCGATAAACGGTGTCAAGCAATGACAAGCACATGCACGCATACACTATCATCATCGTTTTTACGTTCGTGTTTCCATGCTAGCATGGGTTGGATGGGGATTTCTTGAGGCAGCATTTTACGGTCAGATGCCCTTCCTGTCACCAACCATACTGATTATGTATGGAAATCCTACCACTGAACTACCAAACAGCCGGGCATTTGTTATTTGGAGACATAAACAAACTCCCCGGCCGATCGATATATATATCCATATACGACAGGCTTTTATACAGTTTCTGTCTACCAATTTCACTCAAAAGGCATTGGTCGGCCCGATGCTATAGTAGAAGACACTTGCCCAAGGTGCCACACAGTGGGAGAAAACATAGGACCATGTGGTGATGAAGCAAACTTCTTAACCACACAGCCATGCCTGCACTTCAAAATATTATAAAACAAAAATAGATTTGGAGATAATGAAATTTTAAAAAAAACATATCACATAAATTTAATCTCCCCTCCCAAATATATGCTTTCAATAAGAATAAAAATAACAATTTAATAAGAAGAAAGAAAATTATTTACCTGATCAGTAATTTTGGGTGTGGGTACATTTTCAACCAATTTTTTATTTACATTTTTGGTTTTGGGTAGTTTATCTTCAGATGTCTTTGGTTCAACACATATTTTATTAGGTTGATCTTTACTGGACTTATGTTGTTCTGTATGTAATCCTGCTGAGCACAAAGATGGCGACAAGGAGGAATTGGGCAACACTGCCGGTGGTGACTGGTTACCATTGTGAACTTTCAATGTAGACTTGGTTACATTGCCAGCATGAGATTTACTCTGACTACTTACTGCTGGCTTTTCTGGCTTTTCAATGCTCCTTCGGCTTTTTTTATTAGCACAGTCTAAAACTGGTTTCACATTAAGCGTTTCTTGCGTGACACTGTTTGTTGTAACTGTTTTACAATGTGATTTCTCTGAAGTGGAATTTGAATTACTTAATGTGTGAGTTGGAATAACAGAAGAACAGCTCATGTCTTCCTGGGGGCAGGATTTAGAGCCAGTCTTAGAAGTAGAGTTGACTTTACCAGAAATTCTACCTTTCTTAGGTAGACACTTATTTGGTACCAAGTTCAGATCAGCAGATAATTTTAAATCTTCTTTAGGTTGTAATATATACTGTTGTTGTTGTTGCTGCTGCTGCTGCTGCTGCTGCTGATGTTGATGTTGTTGATGTTGCTGATGCTGCTGATGTTGCTGCTGCTGCTGATGTTGTTGCTGCTGCTGATGTTGTTGCTGCTGCTGATGTAATTGTTGCTGCAGCTGTTGAACTTGCTGTTGCTGTTGCTGCTGCTGCTGCTGCTTGAGCAACTGTTTTTGGTGGTTTTCAGAAATGTTCTTTTTTAGATGGCAATTTTCAGCTTTTAATTTAGTTGATGATTCGTTACCTTGACATTTCCAATCTAGACACGATCTTTTCTCTTCCAGCCTCTCATCATGTTCATCTTCTGCCTCGTCTATATGCC
This sequence comes from Muusoctopus leioderma, assembly GCA_027124095.1. Taxonomy (NCBI): domain Eukaryota; kingdom Metazoa; phylum Mollusca; class Cephalopoda; order Octopoda; family Octopodidae; genus Muusoctopus; species Muusoctopus leioderma. The sequence continues at coordinate 41,946,488 of JAOPJM010001291.1, forward strand.
CATTTTGTAACTCTACCTCTTCTTCATCGTCGTCATCGGAATACTCTCCTTGTAAATATAAAACCTTGTGTTTAACACGCTTCTTTTTTAATTTCACCAACAAGTTAGAGTTGTTACACAACTGTGCCATCTGACACTGCCCATTTGGGTAATCATTCATTAGGTAAGTTTTATCACATTGCTGCACTTCTAGCTTTGCTCTTTCTTTCGCCTACAAATATAAAATAAAAATAAACTTTATAATCATCACCACCATTATCATTACCATCATCATCATTATTTTACATCCACTTTCCTATGCTGGCATGGGTTGGATGGATCATCAAAGCTCGATTCAGAGTTACTGCCCTCCTAGATAGGTCAGGGACCACATCTTGCTTGCACGTTACATTTTTAGCATAGTTTCGTTTTCTGGATGCCATTCCTATCACCAACCGCTTTACAGAATGCACTAGATGGATTTTATCATGGCACCAGCACTAGAGAGGTTGTCTTGTCCCTAGCAAGACTAAAGAGTCCTCTCTACCCTATGTTGTCTCTGTTTGGTCATTCAACAGAAGGTTGTCTTGTTCCTGGTAAGACTAAAGAGAATCCCCTCTTCCCTGTGCTGTCTTGAAGAAAGGTTTATTTTATTTCTATCACTGTCACATTGCAGAAGTTTGGAGTCTTTGGAATGCTGAGTGATACATTCCTTGAATAACATCTTATTTACCCACCACAAGACCTTACAGAATAAAAACAATTTCTTTAAACCTTTTGTTACCATATTTCTATGGCGATGATTTCTAATGAAATACACTACCTAAGATTTTCAATTAATTTTGAAAATAATCAAGAATTTGGAGGGATTAAGTAAAATAATTAACTTTCTCGTTTATAAGTTGATGTTTGGAACATAACTTAACAAAAAGTTCTTACATAAAATTATAATTTAAATATGAACACATTAAAACAAATGGACCTTTATGATAGAACCAGGGGCGATTTCAGGCGGGTTGGTATCAAAAGGGTTAAGGCCACAATAGGAAGCCAAATATTACAAGTGGGAGGTGTTAATTATCTTAATCAAACATGAATAAAGAACATATTATAATTCCATTTTACATCCATATTTCTGTGCAGGATTGGTGAGGAAAATTTTCGCTGAATCTATTGCTTTTACAATGTGATGTTCTGCCTACCAATAACCACTAAAAGTAGAACGTTTTTATCAGGCAAACTAACCAAGGCAGGCATTGTTACATGATTCACCCACAAGAACTACACAGTGACTGTTGTAAGGTTTGAGTTCACAACAATCAATAATCCATCCCCTTATCCTCACAACCATTCTGAGTCATCTGTAACAATTTTCTTTTCTTCCACAATGTCTATTGTTTAGTAAAATATGTAATACAGATTTAGTAAATGTGGAGAAGTTTAAAACAACAAAAGACAATAAGTTAAAAAGTTAGTCTTTCTCAAGCCTATTGGCCCATTAGGCTGGAGCTTATTCCGGTTACAATGGCGTTAAGCAACTGGGAGTGCAAGACTCACCCCAGAACGGGATGCCAGTCCATCGCACAGTTAACCCCCTAGCTACTGCTGGTACTCATTTTCAGCTGAGCAAACTGGAGCAATGTGAAATACAGTGCCTTGCTCAAGGACACAATGTGCCACCTGGTCTGGGAATCGAACCCACGACCTTACGATCGTAAGCCGAACCACCTTACCACTAGGCCATGCGTCTAGACAATAAAGAGCAATAGAATTCTTACCTTTCGTTGCTTCTGTTTCTTTCGCTTAGCTGCTTTTGTGGTTGAAGATTTCTCTGTATTTGATGCCGATTTAGCCCAGTTTGAGTCATCGTAACCATTAATGTAGCGTACTAAATCATCTAAACCTCTCTGATCAAGGAGATAGGGAACCTGATCATCATCAGACTTTTTCTGTACTTTTGCTTCTTTCTAAAAACAAGAATAAATTAAAGCTAATGAACATTTTGGACTTAACAAATATTAAAAACAAACATATTCAAAAAAGTGTTTGAATGAAGACTATATTTTAACAACAGCCTGTATGAATGTAAGTCAATAATTAAACTTCAGTTATTGACCAGAGATGGGAGTACTCAACGGTGAACTGACTGAGTGAAGATAATTGACGGCTACTTTAGTTATTTACAGTTCTAAGTTAGAATTGGTCACACCAATTATGGACAGTTAATACGGAACAGAATAAATTTCCACCCATTATACTTTGGTCACACTTGTGCCTATCCTTAGTGTGGTGTATTGGTATAATTTTTGATAAAACACTCAATGATTATGAGCTTAACCAGGAAACAGTCTAAATAGCAGCAACTTCAAATCAGTCAATTGGTAAAGACATACATTAATTAGAATTTTTCCAAATTAGAGAGAGAGAATATTTTGTGCTTCCCTAGTAAAAAATAGACAAACAGTACAAGTAAACTGTCCAAGTTCAGTGTACAGTTGTAGGAAAGAAATTGTCGATAAATTGGGCTGTCCAAAGACATCCTTTAACGTTTGTAATATTTTATTTTGATATTTCTTCCTTATCTAATTTCATCATCAGGTGATTTGGTAACAGCTGCTGCTAACTTAATATGTTGGATTTCAGAAATAGGATGTTGTTTTGATGCTATTCTGGTTTATAATGTTTATATTCTGGTGTGATCCAGGTTAGATATTGTTAAAAGCTGAACTAAACAAAACATATAGAGTTGAAACCATGTGGATATCCGATTGGCAGCTGATGATGGGATGTTCCCTGTATATGTAGTGTGTGTTTTTATTCTTTCGTTGTTGTCCCTGTTCGTTGTCACCGTCCTTGTATGTTTTTTCACATATCTTCAGTAGTCCTAGTTCTAATTTTAGTAATTTTTATTAATTCATGTAAAAAGTATGTTAGGGATTTATTAGGGAATTTAGTGGTGATGGGTATTGGTTTTCTATGTGGTTTGGTTTGGAGCTTGGTGTTGTTTGATGGCAGATATGAGTCATATATATACAAGATACTGTTAGAAAGCACTTTGAGTTCTTACCCGCCGTCTAAGTTTCAACTGTAGTTTTTCTCGCATTTCATAGAATTTATGACTAGTAGGTGCTTTAGGTGGCTGTAAATAGAATATATTGGCAAAGGTACAGTTTCAATAAAGTCAATCATTGGAACATAGAGATTAAGATAAACTAGAAATTAATTAAAAATAATTAACAAATGAGTATCAAGTGTGTTTGTGTTTGTATAAAGAATATATCTGTGACTTTCGATCTAAAGTACTGTATTATTGACTCCAAGGTTAAAAGATCAAACTCTACTACAGCTACTATTTTGTGTACCTGGAGAAGGAACATTACTCTGCTTGCCTCAATATTTTTAATGTTGATCTTTTTCATTAACAGTAACTATTTGAATGAATTCCTTTTCTAAACATCTTTCTCTCCCAGCATAGATTATCTGCATTTATATATCAATTGTAAAACTGCAGAAGCAGCAGTAAAGCTGTATAATATGTCTTGATTAGGGACTTCATGCAATGCCTGTGGCAGCTTTTGAAGCAATGTCGTATGAGTTATTTGTTAGTTGAAAACACCTTAACAAATCAGTCACAAATATCTCTACTTCATTATCTTCATCAGTTTTATATCTATATTACCATACTGGCATGAGATGAATAGGGCTGTAATACAGAATATCTCCCTGCATCATAAATCTTCTATTTTAAAGTCTATCCAAACAACTTCTTTCTAATATATTTCTACAACAGATATCTTCCACAACCCACTAAAAAAAATATTTTCATTTAGCAAAGGAACCTCTTCACAATTGCTCAGCCTGCTAGGAATAGCAGCCAAATCTACATCCAATCACACCCTACCATCTTAAGAACACATTGGATAATGTAGTTCTAGATAAACTAAACATAAATAAATAAAAAATTTTAAAAAGTTACAGCTAGAATGCCTTTGATCATAGGTCTACTAGATCAGTGCTGACCTGGGGATAATCAATAACATTTTCATTTAGCATACATAATATATGACTATCAACATAGGTAACTTTTTTTTACATTGTACTGCATCATATTTCTTATGGATCACTTATATAATTTGCTCCATTTCCAACAGAGTAGACTCTGAAGAATGGTGGAGCAGAAACTAAAGGCTTGATTGTAAATGACCTTGAAAAGTGAGATCTCTGTACACTTCCATGAATAAAACTTCATTAGAAAATCACTCAAATAAAGTAGGTTGCAGTCACTCATTTAATACTCAGCTAATGTAATTTAGTCAAATGATTTTTACTATTTCTGCACTTATATATGTTTTGTAAGTGATTTGATCTGAGAATGCGTGTTTGAACAAAAATAATTAGTGTGGTCGAGTCATTGTAACCATTAAAAACACATACAATGGTATATTCACTTTTACTTTATAGCTGTGGTTTAGAAATTCGCTTCGTAATCATGTGGTCCCAGGATCTATTCCACAGCAAGTGTCTTCTACTATAGCCTTGGGCTGACCAATGCCTCGTGAGTGAATATTGGTAGACAGAAACGGTACAGAAGCCGGCCGTGTGTGTGTGTGTATGTGTGTATGTATATATATATATATATATACCCACACGTATGTATGTGCGTGCGTGCGTGTGTATATGTTCGCATTTTCCTTCACGAAGTCTTGATTGTTGACATCGTTTGTCTACTAGTGATCGCTTGTTTACATCCTATGTATAACAATCGATCGGCAGATTAGCAGTTCAACAGTTAAACATCCATGGAATAACTACCTTACTCCCAAAACGAAATTTATCCAACCCATACCAATATGGAAAAACGGATGATGAAACGATGATGAATACTAATAAAGAAAATGTGAATATAACAGTCTCTGTGTTATAATATCTACAATCAATACCATAAGGCATTTATTTTCACTGGTAATTACGAAATAAAAGAGTAGACAAGGTTAGAACATCAAAAAAATATCAATGACTTACAGTTCCATGTCCAAAGAATTCACAATAACAGCAGTCACAATATTTTCCTTCCTTTTGATTCGATGTGGAGGTTGAGGAACTTTGCTCTGAACAGCTATCATCAACACTGTCATCATTGTCTTCTTGATGAACAACACAATCTGGATCTGTACACATTGTTGACGTACCCACACTGACATTATTCAGTGTGGTTGGCATGGGAACAGCATTTACACACAAGCCAGTATCTACAGTACTAGGATTCTGGTAAGCATGCCCGTTGCTGTTACGTAAGTTGTTGTTGTTGTTGTTATGTGTACATGAATACTGACCAAGCATTGCATTGGTAAAGTTGCGAGACTGATGAGACGAATCTTCTTTGACTATATTGGCATTTCTTGGGCTTATCTGAAGTAGAAGTAATTAAGATGTTAACGATTTGGGACAAGAAGTCAATGGAAAAAGCAAATGAACATTATGACAAAATTAGAAGAACTTACCTCAGCACCAGCTGTGTTAGTCCCATACTTCTTACAGTGTTGGTTATGAACCTTTTCATTATGGGATGAACTGTTTCCACCTAAGGTAGCTGGACGATTACACGAATGGCTTTTAATAGAACCATTCTGATTGTTACACTTGTGTACCTTGCTACAGACTAATGTAGTTGCAGATGGTGATGTAGATGAAGGAGTAGCAGAAGAGAAGGGGAGGGATGGTTGCTGTGAGGATTCTTGTGGTTGGAGAAGCTCAGTTTGCTGCACCGTCACTTGCACTTCAATTGAAGATGATTCAAGGCTAGATGAGAGATGATTAGATGGTAGTGTTTCGATCACAGCTCCTTGGGAAGGCAACCCTGACTCTGATGATGACGATGACGGTGACGAAGATGACGAACTTCTGACAAGCGACGACGTACATGGCAGTAACTCACCATTTATGCTCTCATCATATTTATGAGTGTCAAGTAATAACCTAGGGTACAACTGAGTGTTCTCCCAGTCCCCCTGATAAGTGTGTTCATGATCGGTTAATGCAGTAGCATTAGAACGCACCAATTGTACAGGTAACTTAGACTGAGGTGAGATAATAAATTTGGGCTGCTGTCGAAGTTGTACAACTTCAACATCCCACTGAGGTTGCAATATAGCGCGTGCATGAGACGACGTTCCTCCGTTAACAATGCTTGTGTTACCGTTTGCATTATTATTAGTATTACTATTATTATTATTGATATTGCTATTGTTAGTGTTGTTGTTACTGCTGCTGCTGCTACTACTGCAACCAGTGTTGCCACCACCATTCACAGCAGCAGCGGCAGCAGCAGCAGCAGCACTTCCATGAAGGCCATGCAAGCCAGAAGGTCCATGAATATGTGGATAAAGATGGAGATGTGCTGGTCTCGGAAGAATAGGAACATGCTGAGGTAGTGAAGTTGAAACAGTGTTCCCCCGTTGACGTAGGCAAAAGTGACACTGACATTGGTTATCATCAGATTTCATCTGGGTGAAGAGAAAATAAACATTCCTGTCAGTCGTTTACAAACATTATTAACGATACAAAATGCTGAATGATAAACACCAAAACTTAGGCATTAAAAATGTAAAGAAGAGAAAGACAAGGAAAATCAGACCATGTGATGAACAATAAAAAGACATTAGAGTGTTGTGTAGTTCCAATTTACTTATACTGGACAGAACTGCAATATTTCAGTCTTACTAGACCTCCTCAGCAAAATATAACCTTCGCTGTACTTGCTGAATTAGTGATAAGAGAATCACTAAGTAGATGTACAATATTGTACACAAATTTGTATAGAAAATTAGCATATCAATTAAACAGTTTAATTATCAATGTTCTATCAATAACTATTTAAAGAGGATTTTCAATCATTCAAAAGAAGTTTATTTCTAAATAATGATTTCTCACTCTGGTTCAAATCCACAAATTCTAACAGAGGAATTATAGTTGATTTAATCAACACCCCCATTCTGTGTCCGTGGCAGAGGAAGACAAAGAAAGATATGAAGACATGTAGGATATTGGGTCTCACAAATGAACAGAGAACCTAGATAAGCACCATGCTGCAGATCCATCCAGCCAGCCAATGTCAACATAGAAGGTCAAAAGGTCAAAGAGTCCCAGAAATCCTGGCGGAGTTGTAGGAGCGCCATTGTGACCCATGGCAACTTTTAAACCTGGTGGAGCCCATCCCTCTGCAGGCCGTAATACTCATCTTCATCAGCTGAGTGGACTGGAGTAACATGGAGTAAAGTGCAACATAGAAAGCAAACATTAAAATGTTAATGATGATAATATTGCTATTGATGAAATGAAGCAGCTGTTTTACAGTTTGTAAATCTTCCTACCACCAAAACACTCAGCCATGTGGAGGGAGGAAGTAAAGTAAGACAAAAATCCAAATGAGAGCAACCAATAGCTGTGTCCAAGCTTCAACTCTAGATATAATTTTAATGTTTACTGCCATTTAGCAAAGCAAAAAGATCTTATCTTAATTAATGCATGTCTCACACATTATTTACTTATGATAAAAGTATGTGTCTATAGGAGTAAATCTTACAGCTACTTAGAAATAAAAATGTAAAGCAAGTGGCATTTAAAAATAAAAATTTCGTTTATATAACTGAATCTAATTTTAATTAAATTTGAAGACAAACTGATTGTAAAACAATTCAGGTAGGTGGTGATGTACTAAATGATGTACACAAAAAAATTCTCAATGAATTGAAATTTGCCTCTTAGTTGGAAAGAAAACAAAACCATAGCAACAATTGTTAGCGACTCTAAAAGAAAAGGGGAGATAATTTCAAGAAATTAAGAATTATTTCACAGAAAATTTAAATTTTCATACTTAAGGAGAAAATCTGATATTTGTTAGCAGGCAAGGTAACAGCTACGGGCATGTTTTTGGTTGTATTAAACCTCATCAAAGAAGCAGTCTTCTCAAGCTTGCTTTGATCAGTGGACAAAGATTTTTACAAGTAGAAAAAGAGTTATAAATAACGTAAGTCAGCCAATGGCATGAATTTAGATAATTCAGGTAGGGGAAAAAGTCTGATCTTTGTTAGCAGGCATGAATCATCATCATCGCTTTTTACGTCCGTTTTTCCATGCTAGCATGGGTTGGACGGAGAGAGTTATTGAGGCAGAATT
>JAOPJM010001291.1:42470662-42482279 GCA_027124095.1 Muusoctopus leioderma
TATATTTATGAAATGATAAATAAATTCATCGACTTATTTTACTTACTGGCACGTGAGATAATATTTTCTTTACCAAAACAAGTTTGTTTAAAAAAAAAAAAAGACAAATAAAAACTACGTGCTCCAGCATGGCCACAGTCCAATGACTGCAACCAGTAAAAGAATAAAAGAATAATTCAGTTTCTAATCTCAAAGCCAACGACCACCTCGGAATAAAAGCCAAGATAACCTAATCCAAATATATGTATAGGATTAAAGTATTTAAGGGATATATATTGTTATTTTATGTGATTTACAAGTATATTAGAAAGAAAAACTTATATAATTCTCTATAAAAGCTGGCTTTTGTATGGTTTAGTTAGAAGAATGAAGAAGGGCAGGGCCCATGACATTGCAGAGCCTTCGAAAATGATAGTTGGTTGGTGGGGAAGAGATTGAGAAAAGTTAAAGTCTTTCTCGAGCCTATTGGCCCATTAGGCTTGAGCTTATTCCGGTTTCTGTAACGTTAAGCGACTGAGAGTGCAAGACCCCTCCTGAACGAGACGCCAGTCTGTCGCAGGGTTAACTCCCAGTTACTGCCTGGTACTCATTTTCAGCTGAGTAGACTGGAGAAACGTGAAATAAAGTGTCTTGCTCAAGGACACAACGCGCCGCCCGGTCTGGGAATTGAACCCACGACCTAACGATCGTAAGCCCAACCACCTAATTACTAGGCCACACAACTTCACAGGGGGAAGAGATTAAGAAACGACAGCTCACGCGTGTGTTGCAGTAGGAAACAACGTATCAAGATATTGAGTTAACCTAAAATCGCAGACCTGGTCTGAATGCTGGTATCAGAGTGAACTCTGCTAAAGGTGACAGATTAAGTCTACCACCTAAGAACAGGAACAGTCCATCCGACGGGCTTCCGCATAGATTGTGTCTATCCAATTCTAACCACAAGGCTTGGTTCAACCAAAGGCTATGGTAAAACACACTTGCCAAGTGGGATCGAACCCGGAGCCACGTGATTACGAACCTAACTTCATTTTCAATGAGCTTTTACATTAGCTTTATCTATAAGCTTTTATATTAGATTAAAGCTATAGTTAGTAAGAATACCGGTGAATATTGTGAAAGCCTGTAATATAATGAAACACAGGGTTTTGTTTCTAGGGCGCTAGTTATAGTGAATACTGTAGCTGAGTAGATTAATGTTTTACTTTACCTTACTGCTCCAACGGTCTATTTCATTTAACTGAATATCTCATATCCAGGTATAGGATATGAGATATTGCTCATCATAAATCGAGCCACATCACCAAAAGAATAATTTAACAAGCATCGTATGTAGTACAGAGTACACCATATATTACACTGAGCAAATCGTATAAATTTGATCGAGAGAAAGTGGATCTAAATATTGTGTTACAAAATTTTAGTAAAAAACTTGTTATCTTTATGTAATCATAACATTACGTGTGCCATACCCCCCCCCACAACATAACGAACGGCACACGACTCGAGTGCCGCAGAGGCTGCTCGCGGCTGCATTAAACAGTCACTGGGACCCGCTAAAAATGGCAGCGAAATCGTCCTCAAATCACATCTTACTGTCTTAAAAATGAAGGACACATTGGATAATGTAGTTCTGAACACAAAAAAGACAGTGGTCAAAGCTGGAACATCTTTGATCATAGGTTCTGCTCGATTAGGGTTGATATGGAGTTAAACAATAACAACAACAGCAACAACAACATCGACATTGTTCTTGGTGAAACTTTTCCCGAAAAGCTGACTTATCAAATAAGAACAGAGAACAGAGGGTGTTGAAGCTAGGAATATAATCTTCAAATCAGACGTGTTAACATCGAAATCATTAATTCAATATGTGAAAGTCAAATATCAATGTTAGTCCCACAACATTAATAAATAGTTGCTCGCACATCTGGGAGGGACGGTGCTGCTATTACAGATACAGACATCTTTGACCAGTGGTTCACAAACTTATTTTGTCACGGAACCCTTATACAAATTTCCAAAAATAACAGAACCCATACCTATATTTTACAGACAACCCCTGCCACCCTAATTTGAATAAGACATTAAGTGAAGCAAACATTGTTTTAGAGAGATAATATATTTGAAAATCGGGAATTCAAATGTTTTTAATAAAATAAAATTTCATTAAATCTCGTTAAAAGACACCTTAACTTGTGGAGACCCTGAATGTTTTCGCAGAATCCTGGGGTTTCTCGGAACCCTCTTTGAGAAACGTTGTCCTAGACGGCGTCCCTACCAAAAGGTCACCCGACTGACTGGTATAGAGTCGTTCACCAACCTCTGGCCCACAGACGTGCTGTGTCTCATCACTTCATATTTTCCGTTACTACAGTGGTCTCTGCACCCCAGAGCTGGATGACCTTGTGCCACCTCCACTTAAGCTCACCCGACCGTTCCCCATATTGTATCAACCCAAGACCCCGATCTAACTACTTCGTCCTGTCTCCGCTCCTTCCCCGAACGCCAGTCCTCTAGAATTCCCTCCTCGTCCATCTTTTTCAACATCTGTCAATTTGGAACTGTTCAAGAGGGACAATAACCGCATCGAACTCACTGATATCGGAGGGCCGGGGAAGGTCATGGGTACAGCCCCTTCATCCAGGATAATTCACAAAAACAAAATGAGTAATTAATAAAGAACTCTTCAATTTCTGTAAAATTTGAGCAGAAGACTTAAGTTGGGAACGATGAGATGATCAAATTTGTAATTTCTTCTTAAATTAAAACAAAGAAGTTTCTTTAGTATTTACAATGTCTGTAAACGAAGTTCCTATACTGAACATTAATATAATTTTTAATGAAGAGATTTTCCTGTCTTGTTTTACTTGAGCTATATATCACTGGTTTAGATCAACTGTAGCGTCCTAATTCTTTGAGAAATGACTTAATAGATAGATACTCTGTTTAATCTCATCTAATACATCTGTCATCCCTTTGAACAAAACTGTTCTTTTTTCTGATATTCAAAATTATAACTGGGGAAGCAAGATTGAATTTGCACATTGCGAAACTTTACAATCACAATCTATTTCAGCATAGAATATTTATTCTATTCTATTCTACTCTGTCGTGAATCAGTTCATTAAGAAAGGAGTATGGATACCACTTGACTCTGTAGAGAAAACACAATTAAAAGGGGCATCATTGATCTGTCTTGAAGAACACTATGTTCTGCAGTTGATATATTAATTGATGCTGACAGTTGTTTGGAAATTCATATGCTAAGGCGTATCATTTTAGGTTACGCTCGTTCACTTTTCTACTAAGTATTGTTTCTAGAAATATTAGCTTAGTGCTGTTGTTGTTTCAAGTCCCAATCATGAAGCGGCAGTCATAGGTTGATTGTCAAAATGTATTATTACACCTGTATGAGTTAGTCTGGTTTTCTTTTGTTAACTTGGACAACATGCTGATACTTGGGGTTTGTTATTATAGGAAAATACTTGCTGTTCGACTTGTTCGAAATCAATAACTGCAAGAGTTAAACAAAATAAAGCACACCTCACATTCGATTGTTAGCATCTAATAGTTTAAGAACGCCAACTTTTTTTTTATTTTTCAGCTATATGAAATCAGTTAAAAGCCTGTCTGCTCACAATATAGGTTCATAAAAGGAACGGGAAAGTATGTAACTTCACAATAGGGAATTTTGCTAACACGTCCAAGAGCACTCGATCGAATCGATAAAAACATACAAACAACAAAAGTTACAACAGGGATATTTTCCAGTTTCTAATAAGCCTTTTCTATCTCATAGAAAAAAGGAAAAAAAGAACCAAAAAAAAAAAAAGAAACCCAGCAACAACAGGAAGAACTGTAAAAAAAAAGAAAAGAAATGAAAATCAAAATACAAATAAAAGATGTAAAGACCCGTAGACTTCTGATATCATCCGATATATTGGCAAATATATAAAAAGTGTATGTAGAGTTTTTTTAGTAATAATAATATAAAAACCATTTCTTTTGGCTGTTTTCCAGAACCATTTCGTGGAAAAGTAGAGCTGTCTTTTTTTTTTTTTTCTGTCTTTTTTTTAATTTTTTATTTTTTAATAAAATGTAATGAATTTTATACAAAGACCCAACGACAAACAAGCAATGTTTACTGATCTTATGACTGGACTGATAGCTCCTCAGCAGTTGGTAAAAGAACACCCATAAAAATAATATTTTCTTCTATATTACCTTCGTTCGAAATTATGTCTAAATTTAAATGTTGCAATGTATCTACTATTTTTAACAAAAGCTGATTACAAGAACGAAAAAAATGTAGTTTGTGATTATTATTATTATTATTGTTATTGTTAGATTGGCAGAATCGTTAGAGCGTCGGACAAAATGCTTTGCGGTATTCGTTCGGACTCCTTACGCTCTGTGTTCAAATCCCGCAGAAGTCAACTTCGCCTTTCATCCCTCCCCCCCGGGTCGATAAAATAAAGTACTGGCCAAGTACTGGGGTCGATATAATCGACTGTTCCTCTCCCCACAACATTTCTGGCCTTGTGCCAATATTAGAAACACTAGGGCGGTAGATTGGCAGAAACGTGTTGTACAAAATGCCTTGCGGTATTTGTTCCGGCTCTTTACGTTCTGAGTTCAGATCCCGCCGAGGTCAACTTTGCCTTTCATCGTTCCGGGGTCGATAAACAAAGTACCTGTCAGTCAAGTACTGGGGGTTGATATAATCGATTTATCTCACCCCGCCAAATTTCTAGCCTTGTGGCTATGTTAATCATTTCTGGCCTATGTTAATCGTCGGACAAAATGCCTTGCGGTATTTGTTTCAGCTCTTTGCGTTCTGAGGTCAACTTTGCCTTTCATCCTTCCGGGGTCGATAAACAAAGTACCAGTCAAGTACCGTGATCGATTTAATGGACTTACCCCTCCACCTAATTTTTTGGCCTTGTGCCAATGTTAGAAACAATTATTATAATTGTGGTAGGTACCATCATGTAGCCATACGTTCTTGAGAAGACGGAATCTGCAATCTGCTTTCCATTCTCAGCAGAAACCAATTTACTTACTTGCTAATAACATTCGAGAAAGGAATGTTTGCCACAGCTTCCATTTTATTCCCTAAAGATCTCATGTCACATTACTATAAAAGCGAACAACCTCTAGAGAGCTTCTAATTTCCAATTTGGGCACGAGACTGCATATTTTTGGAGAGGGTTGTGTTGATTTAATCGAATCCAGTAATTGAGTCGATTATTGATATCAAAAGGATGAAAAAAGTTGACCCTGGTGAAATTTCAGCTCAGTAAATACAGGGACGTATCTAAATACAAGGACGTAACTAAATACCAAATGACATCTTGTCCGGCGTTCTGCTGATTTTCCAGCCATCACCCTTTATATAGCATCTAATAATTGTTTCTAACATAGGCACAAGGCCAGACATTTTGTGGGAGGGGTAAGTCGATTATATCGGCTCCCAGTACTTGACTGGTACTTTGTTTATCGATCCCCAAAGGACGAATGGCAAAGTTGACCTCGGCGGGATTTGAACTTAAAAAACTTAAAGGGCCGTAAATATATAACAATTTCTTATATTGGCACTAGGCCATACAGTTTTTTGGGAGGCGTAAGTTGATTATATCGATCCCAGTACTTCACTGGTACTTTGTTTATCGACTCCGGAAGGAATGAAAGGCAAAGTTGACCTCGGTGGGACTTGAACTCAGAAAGTAAAGAGCCGGAACAAATACCACAAGGCATTTTGTTTGACGTTCTAACGATTCTGACAATCCACTGCCCTTATATAGCATCTGATAAGGAAAACACGAACAAATTTGACAAACATCATCTTAGAATATTCGCGAATATATGCCTTCAAATGTATGAGAAATAAAATAAAAAAAAACAAAAAAACACAAAATTACAACAAAACTAGAACAAAACATTCCTTTGACTAAGTGAAGTATTCTATTTGAAATTAATTGACTGAATCGACTCTAATATATTACTGGTACTTATTTAATCGATTCAAGGATATGAAAGATTAAATTATCTTCAACACGATTTTAAACTGGAAAACATGCGGTACAGCAAGGCATAAAGTACGTTCATCCTCAATTTGCATCTTCCCGATTGTTCATTTCTACACCTTTTCAGGGTCAAATTAAAATAAACACGAAGCAATTTAAAACAGCCTGGAAGCAAATTAAAATAACCTCGAAACAAATTAAAAAAAAACCTCGATGTAAATTTGCTTCGAGATTGTTTAAATTTGCTTCGAGATTGTTTTAATTTGCTTCGAGTTTATTTTAATTTGATCCTGAAAAGGTGTCGAATAAATGCTTTTTTCTTCTTAAAAAGACGCATGAAGCTTTTGGTCAGAATTACATTTCTATGGATACAACATAACGTTTGTAGTGACACATGAACTAGTTTCATAACAGCTAAGAGACCGGCATCTAATCTACTGAAATTAAGTTACTGTATATATATATATATATATATATAGGAATACATTCTACACAGCAATGATGGATTCTCCGTCGGTTTTGACGATGAGTGTCCCATTGTTCGATCAACGGAACGGCCTACTCATTCAGTTAATGTGTAAGCGGCTGAGCATTCCACAGACACGTGTCCTCTTAACGTAATCCTCAAGAAGAATCAGCGTGACACAATGTGACAAAGCTGGATCTTTGAATTACAGGTACAATCCACCCGATAGGCCTCCGCACAGTTTCCCTCTACTCAGATTCATTGACAAAGGCTTGGGTTGACCCGAGGCTATGGTAAAGACACTTTCCCAAGATGCTACGCAGTGGGATCGAACCAGGGACCTCGTGATTGCGAAGCGAGCTTGTTAACTATTCGGCCATGCTGCGTCCACACAACCATATATATTTAGGGGAATGAGAAACGTTTTCTGTGTCCTTATTCCATGAAAGTGTGGAAATAGTGAAGAATTAGCTTTCAGTAAACGTGTGGGAGGGAAGTAGTGAGAGAAATAAAGGAAGAGAAATTAGGAGCGAGTGATGTTAGTAGTGGAGGGAGGATTATTGACGAGAAAGAAGGGGAGGATTATTGACGAGAGTAGGGTAGGGAGATTTTTGGGGTAAGTTTTTTTATTTTTTTACTGCTTAGTCTGGAGTGAAGGCAGTGCCCATCCCTGTTTTTTTCAGGGCCTCCGAGACTGGTAGGAGGGAGGGAGGAAGGTATCCTCTGACTGGAGACCTGGCCCGAATGCTTGCAACAGAGTGGACTCCGCTAAAGGCACCCACGGACCAGATGGTGGTGTTAAACTGGCTGATGGATTAAGTCTACCACCCAAGTAGGCCGCGGTGGGATTTGAACGCAGAAGGTAAAGGGCCGTAATAAATACCACAAGGTACCTCGTCCGACGCTCTAATGATTCCGCCAGTCCACCGCCCTAGACTGCTACTTTATTTTATGGAGTCTGATGAAAGGCAAATTTGACTTCGGCGGGATTTGAACTCAGAGCGCAGTGATCCGGAACAAATACTGTAAGGCATTCTGTTCAAGTCACTGTTTGGGCCCATCTTATTGAGAGGTCAGTGGGTTAATATACAATTTCAGTAAAAAACAATATGCACATTCATGTTTGTAATTACTAGGCGGCAAATTGGCAGAGTCGTTAGCGCGTCGGACAGAATACCTTGCAGTATTCGTTCTGGCTCACTGCGCTCAGAATTCAACTCTGAGGTCAACTTTGCCTTTCATCCTTTCGAGGTAGATAAATAAAGTACCAGTCTTGGGTGGTGGGCTGGCGGAATAAAAATACTGTTATGTTTCTCGTCCGACGCTCTAACGATTCCGCCAGCCCACCGCCCTAGACTTGTACTTTATCTACCCGGAAAGGATGAAAGGTAAAGTTGACCTCGGTAGGATTTGAACTCAGAGCGCAGTGAACCGGAAAGAATACTGCAAAGCATTCTGTCGTTTAGTGCGGGGGATGTCGTTGCACGCCGACAAACACACAGTCCTTGACAACTCCTCAAACTAGTATCAATGTAAATGAGATCCAAGACAACTGGATTATTGAATAGATGCAGGAGCCTTCGTCCGCCTTAACAACCATTGAGTGACGATGGCTACTTCTTCCGCTTGCATCACTGTTGAGGTCTTGGGCGGTAGATCACGCTTAGACTGGAGCCTCTGTCAAACTTGCCGCTATAGGTGGCGCGATCAGGAGTGGGGAAACACTCGACGGTCTGGGTTGTGAGGTCACTGGAACACGCAAGCCTTATCACCGTGGCAAGGTGACGTTCCCGAGATGGACATATATACCTACTGAAAACACAAAGAACAACACATTAACTTCGGACTCGGCACATCTCCCATGGGGTTAAATAAACGTTTCTCCTTCTCCTCTTCCTAATCCCACCCCACCTGTATTTTGTATGTGTTAAGGTGTATTGATGTTTTCCTGATATATTTTTGCATATGTACGAATGTGTGTATATAGTTACATATATACTTACAACTATATACACACATTCATATATATTCAAAACTATATCAAGAAAACATCAATATACCTTACTACGTACGTACATAGATAAATACAGGTGGAGACGGGATTATGAAGAGGAGAAGAAGAAACGTTAATTTAAGATCATGGGTAAATATGTGACGAGGGAGAAGCAAATGTGTTGTTCTTTGTGTTTTCTGGAGTGCGATGCTCCGTAGTGTGCGGAAATACCGGATACCGAGATGTGGTTAATGGAGTGTAGCCCGGTGTGTGTTTTTTCACCTAATACCATACCGTTTTTCCTATATAGGTGCAGTGGTGTCCCTTTACTGTCCTTCAATGCACATCATGCATGTAGAGTTTGTCATGAATCGGCAATGTCCTCAGTAGCACTGCTAGGCCAGGGATTTCTTGAAATTATCCATAGACCCCAGGCCGAGGGTCGTCCGGAACAGTCCAGCGAATTGCTTTTCATCGTTTCCCAAAGTTTTCGTGAGAACGTCATCGCTCTTACCCACCACAAGTCCATGTTACCCGACTGGTAGAGGCTTGTGAGCGTCTGACAAATTCCAGATGCTAGACTCTCAGTCTTGTTCTTTGCTTGACCCAGGACAGCAGCTTTTCAAAGAAACGAGCTGCAGGAAAACCTGACTGACAAAGGGCGATCACACCTACTCACCGTCCAGGAATCCCTGTAGATGCCACAGTCTCAGGTCATATCTGACACGGCATACCAAGCCGTCCGCACATAGGGTGTTGGCCGCAGATTGATCGCCTGACCAGTGGAATGCGTCCCTTCCACAAGAAGCGTAAGAGCAGACGCTCCAATCTAGTCAGAGGAAAACTGGAGCGAGACACGACCGTCAGGCGGTAATATATGACGGTGGCGTTGTAAGCATTCGTCATCACCAGCCGACATTTCAGGGATAGCTTCATCTCAGCCCATTTCTGGGTGCTACTGGCCACCCTAATCATAACCTCAACCTGAGGAGGTCCGGCCCGAACCAGACCCCAAGCAATTTAACTGGTCCGTCGGTCCAGCGCCCCACGACGCTGTCCGAGAGTATAAACTTGCACCTTCAGGTGCCGAGCTGTAAGCCCAACGAATTGTCCGCATTAATCTTTGCTTCTGTCATCGCCTCGAATTTTTTTTGGAACGGTGCTGATCCCCTCGACTTCCGTAGTGCCGGATACCATTATGGTGACATCGTCTGCATATGCCGACACGGCTGTCCAACGTCCCAGTTCGAACCGGATGCCCCTCAACATATCCAGTTTCCGCAACAGTGGATCGAGAGTCAGTACATACAGAAGAGATGAGAGGACATCTTTGACTGACCGAGCGCGTAATTTTAAACGGTCCCAAAAGGTGACCATTTAGTCTGACGACAGAGCAGATGCCGCTGTATATTGAAGCGACCCCATCTCTGAAAACAGGACCGAAACCAGCTGCTTTCAGAACAGCTACCAATTAACGATGATTGCCCCCATCGAAAGCTTTCGATTGATTCACATTGATCAGAGCCTCAACGAAACCAGGTTTGTTACCCACCCTTTATACCGTGTATCACATGAGGTGGAGGTTGTCGTGAATAGATCTGCCTGGGTCACGCAGGCCTGTACTTTCTCGACTACACTACCGACGACAAGCGCCAATCTGTTTGCTAGGACCTTGGCCAAAATCTTAAACTCTGCATTCAGCAGAGGTATGGCTCGGGTATTATCAATTACGCCTCCCTTGTTCGCATCCTTCCTCAGCAGTACTACCACTACACAGCTCACAGAACTGGGACTTCTCCCATTCTGCTGCCAGTCGCAGTAGACGTTTCCAAAGACATCGGTGAACAATTCTGGTATAAATACGTAAAGCTCGTAGGGGAGACCATCCAAACCAAGTGATGTTCCCCTCGTACAACCACTTACCGCCAGCCGTATCTCAGTTGCTGTTATCGTTTTTCGCAGCAGTCCGCGTCTTCCAACGAGGGCCACTACCGTTTCTGGCCAAGCGTCCGTCCTGGACAGTTGAGTAAAGTGCTGCTGGAAAACCGCACACATCTGCTTGGAATTAAAGTTAAACATAGTATGTATACGTGTGTGAATGTGCGCGCGCACGTGTGTGTCGGTATGATTGCTGGATTATGTGGTGGTATCTGGCCATTCTAAGTGCTATCACACCAGATTACCAGGATACAGGTCACCCTTTAATTTGCTTTCATACCATATCACTTTAGTTTGAACTTAATCATATTAGTACGAACGTTGGTCCTTTTAAGAATGCTCACACATTTTATTTCAGATAATTTTCCTAAGATATCTCTATCATTTAGCACTGAAGCATTAGGTTTAACTAAATACAGATCGGTATATTAAAATACTAATAAAATTTGTTTTGTTTGGGAACCACAACAGTCCATCATGGCTAGAACGCCCTTCCATGTCATATCCTATACCCTGTTCACTTCCTCTCCTTCCACTGTTTAACGCTGTATCAACTCCTTACTCCATACCTCCTCTCCAGGAAAAAGATATATATATATATATTAAGCATTCTTACAGAATGTAGTCGCTAGTTGTAAGCGTGATCGCCAAGGATCTTTTAGGAACCCTTTTTAGGGTTCTATTTAGTGTAAAGAATGTTAGTTGATTTCATAGAATAATGAAAGTGGAAGGCTGCTTTAAAGTTATATTCGATTTATTCACCGGGACGAACAATGCCACTGTGATACCATAAATCGAGAGAAGAGTGTGAGAGAGAAATTTGTAGTAGCACGTTGGGCTACTAGTTTGTTGTGTGAGTAGTGGCGTCATGATCTGTTAACATATTCTTCTCTTCGGTATCATCAATCGGAGACAAGTCATAAAAACGACTGTTTAGCCTGTAATCGCAATTGTCTAGGTTTAGACAATAAGCCATGAAAATGGCTAGCCAAAACTTGTCAGTGAGGGTTGATGTGTTCAGGTGTGTGTGTGGCGAGGTGCTGAGATATTCTACTGAGATATCTGCTGAGATATTCTGCTGAGATATTCTCTAGCTAGCTGGCCATGTATCGCGATTGTCTATGTCAGACAAAAGCCATGAAAATGGCTATGGCCAGAAAGCTGGTGTGTGTGTGTGTTGCGTTGCGGAGA
>JAOPJM010001291.1:42484039-42494283 GCA_027124095.1 Muusoctopus leioderma
ATTCCTAATATTATTATTTAGAGATAATGATAAAACCCGGTTTTGTTTCGCACATGCGCAATGAAACAACCGGATGTAAGAAGGACATGTATAATTTTAATATATGTAAGATATATATATATATATATAATATTGCATTTAAAAGAACCAGTCATAGTGTTCAAGTACAAATGGGTTACATATCTACGTAGTAGGAACAAATATTCTTCTCGAGCCGTTGAATCTAGTTACGGCATTCAAACGCAGGCGATCAGAAGAACAGTTTCAACGACAATTTACAGACAGCAGAGCAAAGTAACTTCCTGACAGAACTATGAACCATTCCATAACATAAAAGCTCCTGCAATCAATTGACACTACATTTCAGAACTGGATTTTTATGCAAGTTTTAATGTCATCCTGCCGAGGTCAACTTTGCCTTTCATCCTTCAGGATCGATAAAATAAAGTACCAGTCAAGTACTGGAGGAGTTGGCCTTGTGACTATGTTAGAAACAATTAATTAAACAAAAAATGTAGAAAAATCCAATTCTACACCACATTGTTTTAAAATGAGGGTTTGAATATGAAAATATAAATTCAGATTTACCAGAAGAGTCATATAAATTTGTATTAAAATTTAACATTTTATTTAATTAGTTTTGCTCTTAGAAATCTAAATTTGGAAACTTTAAAAAATTCTGTAATAAGGTAGAAAAACTAATAAAAAAAAAAATTATATAAATTTAAAATAAAACAAACAAAATCTGACAGTATCAATTTAATTTATTATTTAATGATTTTATGGTTGTCAGTTGCAATGTGTAGCATATATTTTCAAAAAGATTTAAAAAGTCTCAAGCTTAGAAGTTTCCATTTCAAGAACAAACGTAATAAATGTTATTCTTAATCAAACAGCGTAAACAACATAAAAATATTCCCATCTCAATTATTCTGCCTCATAAGAGTGAATTGGATAGCTGAAGCAAGGATTGGAAA
Organism: Muusoctopus leioderma; assembly: GCA_027124095.1. Lineage (NCBI taxonomy): Eukaryota > Metazoa > Mollusca > Cephalopoda > Octopoda > Octopodidae > Muusoctopus > Muusoctopus leioderma. The sequence continues at coordinate 42,485,017 of JAOPJM010001291.1, forward strand.
TGTAGTTTCCTATTGGCTTCTAGGAAAGCCATTGTTGTATATAATGAAACATTTCCGTAATTGAGATGACGTATTAACATAATTTTACACGTTTTTTTCTGTTGGCACAATTTTACATACTTTTTACATACTTTTTGTTTTTGCAAAGTCGGTCAAAATTGACTATTATCGATCACCTATGATAAACTATTTTCATTTCAGTTCTTTGATTAAAATGATTATTAAAATTCATAAAGACACTTTCTAGATGCCTATTAAAATTTATAAAGACACTTTCTAGATGCCTATTGATATTTATAAAGACACTTTATAGATGCATATTAAAATTTATAAAGAATACTTTCTAGATGCCTATTTGTGCCGGGAGTGCTTTGGTGTAGTGGTTATCACAGCCGTCCGGTATACTGCAGATGCGTGGTTTGATTCCCGAAGGCAGTTCTGAGCACATTTTATTCCTTCTTGGGTTTATGTTTGTAAAGTGTCTAATTTAATTTAATTTAATTTAATTTAATGTTTATTTATGTGCGAAAATCTTAACCGTTTACTTTGTCATCTACCAATTTTACTTATTTCCATTTGATTTATGTAATATCTGATCATAAAATTATCAAATCCAATGTGGTGAATTGGCAGAGTGGTTAGCGTGTCGGACAGAATGCCTTGCTCACTGCGCTCTGATTTCAAATCCCGCCGAGGTCAACTTTGCCTTTCATCCTTCCAGGGTCGATAAAATAAAGTACGAGTCTAGTAATGGGGATTGTTGGCCTTGTGCCTATGGTAGAGACAGTTATTATAATAATGTTCTCATACTGTGTTGTGGATTTATGAAACATTAAATAGCAATGTAATATTAGTTTCATGGACGTGTTCCTTATCTGAAAGTTAGGAGAACACAACTTCAGCAACATAAATTCTGTATTTCGAGCCAATGAGCGAGTCTGTAAGTGGTTGCTTGAGCTACTAGAAATAACAGCAAAATATCCATCATATCACACCCCACTATCTTAAAAATAAGGAAGATATACTGTGTCTAAAAAAAAAAGGAATGGTCATTGCTGGAATGTCTTTGATCATAGGTCTATTCGATCATGGCTGACCCGAGCTAAACAACAACAAAAGCAACAGTAAAAAGATTTGTTCTTCCTCAAAGGAAAGTTAAGCAAAAAAAGTTTTTTGTATTAAATTCAGTGAATTTTTCCAGTAGTTTGTTGATAAAAGACGGAAGATACGATAAAATATATTTGAATATAAATATAAATTAAAATGTATTAATTTTTACAGTGCAACAAAAACAAAGTGAATGCAACAGTTTTCGCTTTTCATTAATATGAAAAGATACACCTGTTAGCAAAATATAAGGAAAATACTAAGTGGAAATTATTCCAAACAGACTCTGAAAAGAATAAAAGAAAGAAATAACGGCAGAAATGAAATGAAATGAAATAACTTTTACATTTGTCATAAAAGTAAGAATTGGCTGAAGTACAAAAATCTAAAGAATATTCGTTGAATTTGTTTTGAAGCAAAGGATATTTGATGCCTTATTATAAGATGGAATGAAAAGATTAATTCTTCGCAATGAGATTAGTAGAATGGTAGGTAAAGAATCATATGTCTGAAAAGGAAAATATACCGATTGCAGAAAGAGAGAGAGAGAGGGAGAGAGAGAGAGAGAGAGAGAGAGAGCTGTATGAAGATGAAATGAGAAATGAAACATAAAAAACAAAAACAACAAAACTTAGAATAGCAATTAAACTTAGATTTTATTTCTTTTTGTTTACCAATTTTAGTTTGTTTCTTGCTCTTCATGAAATTTCTTGCCTCAAGTTATATATACGCTTTAGGTTCGACCTGAAGACGGTCAAATTAAAATAAACTCGAAGCAAAATTGCTTCGTGGTTATTTTAATTAGTTTCGAGGTTATTTTAATTTGTTTCGTGGTTATTTTAATTGGCTTCGAGATTGTTTTAATTTGCTTCGAGTTTATTTTAATTTGGCCCTGAAAAGGTGTAGATTATATGTTATCCAGACTAGTTGTAAAGTTGATTCTGGGACAGATAAGTAAGAGAGAATGGAGTGGTTCAGACGACAGTCTTCAACCAGTGTTTTATTGAACCCAACATGTTTTAAATAATAAACTTTAATAAAAGAGTAATTAAGAAAAAAATCGAAGTCAGACTATGTCCAATGTTCTTGAATTAATAGCTTTTTTAAATATGTATTCAAAATAAATCAACAATAAATATTTTATTGTGCGATATACGCATACATATACACAGCTCAACATATACGTGTGTGAGGGGTGAATATTATCGTTAATGGAAAGGGTGGGTGGATTGGCGGAATCGGTAAGGCATCGGACAAAATGTCTTGCGGTATTTCTTCCGGCTCTTTATGTTCTTAGTTCAAATCTCGCCGAGGTTAACTTTGCCTTTCATCTTTTTGTGATCGATAAACAAAGTACCAGTCAAATACCGGGGTCGATTTAATCGACTTACTTCTCCCCTAAATTTCTGTCCTTGTGCCAATATTTGAAAGAATTATTGTTAATGGAAGATTACATTTTCTGTCATTGCGTTGATTAACTTTGACGTTTATCTATACAAATCAATTAGTGGAAAACAACATGACGAACTGAAATCAGAAGTTAATAGTTATTATTGGTAGTATCTATACAATGTGTTCTTATATCTATATGAGCTGTTAACAGATCACTGACTGGCGACACATAATAGGCCACTGCGGTAATTTCACTCGATCAAAATCCGCTGTTACAGAATGTTGAAAAGTAAGCCTATGTTTCAAGTATGCTTTACTTGATGCTTTCGCCGGGCACTTGTCAAATAATAGTATCATGCAACACTTTCCCTCAGATTAATTGATAATTTAATTTCAAAGAGGCGCTGACCATATATATGAGTAATAAATATGTTGGTTATTTCCAACATGAAAATATTCAGCAACATAAATAACCATAGCTGTGCTAAACGTGGTGATTAGAAAATTATTAGGTGTTAGCTAACATTATTCTTTGGCCGAGCAAACAAGAGTGACAACTCAAGGCGTATGTGATTTATTAGTTTCCGTCAGCGTATATTTAGCTTTCGCCATTGTTTGCTGGCACTGTAGTAACTAGCTTTCTACATAGAATGTTCGCCAAAAAAAAAATCAAAAAAATATCAGAGCCTGGCAAATCAAAAGTCATCAAGGTGCATGTTTTATATATATATAAAAAAGGACCGTCGTTGCAGCAATATAGTCATATTGTGAAAGACTGCGGTTGCATCGAGAATTTTGCTAGATCAGTGAGGCATTTAGTGCGAAATTATTGATGCCTTGGAACATTCCTTTTTTCCTTGCCAAAGATGAATCGATATTGAATGTTGTGCTCTCAGAGCGTAACCGTTGGATTAAACATTACAGCTCCACATCTAACCAACCAGTAGAAGGCAGATTTGAATATCGTTGTGTCTGCTACAACTCTTTGATCTGTATGAACGTAATAAAAACACATCTCGATGGAAGAAAATAGCCGTAGACTCAGGACCCTGGGGCAGGTTGCATTGCAGTTGAAAGTCTCAAGTGCAGTAAAGATTCTATCAATGTGATGCGTTTTATTCTCAGCTTATGCTGCAAAAAAAAAAAAAAAAAAATCAGCAATTTCATGAATGCCAAAATCTTCAAATTTTCAAGCAACAGCTATAGAGCATATCTCCTGGTATTTGCATTAATAATCCTGCCTAATCTTCATGCTGTTAAACTGAAGAGAGTTAATATGGATTTCACTCAGGGATTTCCATAGATGACATAGCAATATTCATTCGTTAACTTAAAGAGAAATGTAAATATTTGGAGAAGTAACAGGTGCTCAAAGTATCTGAACTAGAGAAACAATTACAAGTTAACTAAATAACACACACAGAGTTTTTCTTTTTATCTTTTAGTCAGGAGAGAAGGCAGTCCCCATCATCCTTTTTCAGGATCTCAGAGACTGATAGGAGGGAGGGAAGAAGTTATCCTCTGACCGTAAGCTTGACCCAAATGCTTGCAACAGAGTGGACTCCGCTAGAAGCCCCCAAGGACCAGGTGGTGGTGTTAAACCGGGTCATGGATTAAGTCTACTACCCAAGTAAGCCACGGCGGGATTTGAGCTCAGAACGCAAAGGGCCGGAATAAATACCGCTAGGCATTTCGTCCGACGCTCTAACGATTCGGCTAGTCCACCACCCTAGACTGGTACTGTATTTATCTACCCCGAAAGGGTGAAAGGCAAAGTTGACCTTGGCGGGATTTGAAATCAGAACGCAGTGAGCCGGAATGAATACCGCGAAGCATTCTGTCCGACGCTGTAACAACTCTGCCAGCTCGCGGCCTATAACTCCGATTTACTGATTGCAAATGCTTCTACAATTACAGCCTTTTATCAACTTTATCGTAGGAAACACAGCAAGCATCCGAGTTTTATACATGCGATCCCTTCAACTGAGACAACATTTAACAGAGGCAGTGACGTGGCAGTCACTAAACTGCCTCTGTTACATGTAATAGGTGATCCAGGTCTCACAGCCATAGAGGAGAGATCTCAAGATACACAGCACAGACTTAAATTTGTTCATATTTACCTAGCTAAGTGTAGGTTGTTGTTGCCCGTCTATCTACTACTCAGTGTAGATCTAATGCTACCACTCTAGGACGGTGGACTGACAGAATCATTAGATCGTTGTGGTATTTGTTCCAGATCTTTGCGTTCTGAGTTCAAATCCCGCCGTGGCCTACTCGAGTGGTAAACTTAATCCGTCTCTCGGTTTAACACCACCGCCTCGTCCTTGGGTCCGTTTAGCGGTGTCCACTCTGTTAGAGGTCTTATAGATAGAGGTCTTATAGATTGACTGAGACACTGGCTGGTCTTATGGATTAACTGAGACTGAGAATCTGACTGGTCTTATGGATTGACTGAGATACAGATAGCGGTCTTATGGATTGACTGAGACTGTGACACAGACTGGTCTTATGGATTGACTGAGGCTATGACACTGGTCTTATGGATTGACCGAGACTATGACAGTAGTCTTATGGATTGACCGACACTGTGACACTAGTCTTATGGATTGACTGAAGCTGTGACACAGACTGGTCTTATGGATTGACTGAAACTGAGACACTGACTGGTCTTATGGATTGACCGAGGTTGTGATACTGACTGGTCTCATAGATTAACTGAGGCTGAAATACCGGCCTCATGGATTGACCGAGTCCTGAGACACTGGTATTATGGAGAGACTGATATATTTGCACAATAACATGAAAATAAACGTACACCTAACTACATAGCCTCTGTCCGTTATTATCTGCCTTTTTCCATATCGTTAAATAATTAATGATGTTAAATAATTAACTTTTGCTTTTATATTCATCTCTTAGATTCCCAATATTTGCTCAGTCCACTCTGATTTTGCATTAATAGTTTATCTTAAAACAACTGAAACGGTATCAAAGAAAAGACCCCGTTCATCCATTCAACCTCAAACAAGTTGAAATCACAAGGGTTTCTTTTGATTTTCTTTCATACCGGTTAGGTTACCATGACCCAAATAACACTGAAAGCATTCTCAACCAATTTTCTTTGCTAAGAATTGTTTCATTGCTTTCTTTATTAAACTTATCCGAGCCTCTATTCCGATTTCTCCTTGTTCATTTTATACTGACAAACGTAAGTATTTTTGCACTTCCGGTTACTGGGTCACATCGATAAATTTACTATTGTCAACTCAACAATTGTTGTTGAGAAAAGCATATTACGTTCTATATATATGTAATTAATTAGTCGTACTCATCTGACACATGTTCTTACAATGTATGCATCAAGTTTAAATCCATATTTTAACATTAAATGATAGCAATGACATTTTAGGTGTGGACATAATCTGTTGAAAATGAATGATTTGCTTTTTAAACTAAAACCTTCCTTTTCAGGTGAAACCTGAAAAACAAAAAGGTCGATGAGTGCTCGACCAAAGAGGAAGGTATTTGTCCTTAGACCTTTCAGCCTCGTCCACCACACCGGACAAAGGAAAACAGCCTTCCCTGCCCAGTTAAAGGAGGATGGTGGGGCAATCATCACGATGGACTCGGCCGATAACCGGATCCGTCTCACCCGCGACAGCAGCTGTTCGACAAAAGTCAGTAATACCCTGACACTGAACGAGTGCGTGCAGAACGATTTCGTCGCTCAGCGCGCATCTCAGACAGATCCAACTGATGGCACTTCTGTGCCTGTAGAGGCTATCTCGAACCAGTAGTGCCCCTCGGTAGCACTGCCAGCCAAGGACTTCTGGAAGTTATCCATAGTAGTCCTCAACCCGAAAATTCTCCGGAACAGACTAGCCAGTTCGTTTTCGTCAACGCCCAGAGTTTCCCCGAGAACGTCGTCACTCTTCCCCTCCACTAACCCTCTATTGATTGCCAGCTTGGGAAAATACTTGATCTCTTGACAGGTTGCCCGCTGGACTATCCACTCGGACATCCGCGCTTTCTGATATTTTAATAGCGAAAAGAAAATGACAAAAAATGTAAACTGGAAAATTTAACAATTGCGCTGGCCACGACAAACACAATACCGGAGTCAGTGGCAAAGTACGAAACACTGAACAGCTTGAAATATCATTGAAATCCAGAATTCGAGGAATCCGTTGTGGGTTTGTGTCAGTGACAAGTAATCCGATGGAATGATAAAAGTTAAAGTATTCGCCGTGAGGAAAAGAAAAAAAATACATTGGCTTTACATTTTTATTGAATTGGCAGAGTCGTTAGTGTGTCGGACAGAATACCTTACGGTGTTCGTTCTGGCACACTGCGCTCTGAGTTCAAATCCTGCCGAGGTCAACTTTGCCTTTCATCCTTCCGGGGTCGATAAAATAAAGTACCAGTCAAGTACTGGGGATTGTTGGCCTTGTGCCTAAATTAGAAACAATTATTACTTATTTCTATTGAAATATAGTTGAACAGCTTGGAATATATTCGACGTTTTTGAGTTATTTTGAAAAACTACAAGGATATCTAATAATATAGAATATGTTAACTATATAAATGTATTTTGTTTCAGTTTATATGAACGTGTCTTTATACGACAAATGCTAAATTTTTAAAAATAAATTGCAAATTCTAATTCAGATATTGAGTGTATTACCTACCAGTACCAGTCATACATTCACACATCTATGAGCCAATGAGGGAGCCACTACGAGGTCCTTCGACCTGCTAGAATAGTAGGCAAGTCTCACTCAAATCCCAACTCAGCATCTTAAAAAGTGAAAGGACACATTAGACAGTGTACTCCTAGATATGTAGTCCCGGATTTTCACTGCCCTGAAAAAAAATACGGGATGGTCTCGGTTTGAACGCCTTTGATCATAGGTATACTTAAGCAGGGCTGACCTGGAGCTAAACAACAACAACAACATACGTACGCACATAAAATATGGAAATTAGTTTTTTCGAGGCATTGCCTTTGTATGCGTTGAAAAGTGAGAGTTTGTGATGTTCATCTATTTTTCAAGAACATTAACAACATAAGTAAAAGAAAATGGCGTAGAATAGGAATCGAAACTAGAACACGGGTCACTGGGTCACATGTCACTGGGTCACGGGTCACTGGGTCATTGGTCACCGGGAACTTACCTCTACTCTAGTGACGTGGTGTTGAGTTTAAGTATTCGATTAGTTCAGTTTCCCCTCCTTTACGTTGCCAATGACGTTGGATAATGGCCTGAACATCATAAAGTCATATTTACCTTCTATTAGGCGGTAAATAGGCAGAGTCGCTAGAGCGTTGGATAGAATGCCTTACGATATTCGTTCGGGCTCACTGCGCTCTGAGTTCAAATCCCACCGAGGTCAATTTTGCCTTTCATCCTTTCAGGGTAGATAAATAAAGTACCAGTCTAGGGCTGGTGGACTGACGGAATCGTTAGAACGTCGGACGAGATGCCTTATGGTATTTGTTCCGGCTTTTTGTGTTCTGAGTTCAAATCCTGCCGTGGCCTACTTGAGTGGTAGACTTAATCCATCGTCCAGATTAACACTACCACTACCACCTGGCCATTGGGAGCTCTTAGCGGAGTCCACTCTGTTGTAGGCATTTAAGTCAGGTCTCCGGTCTGAGGATACCTTCCTCCCTTCTTTCCTCCAGTCTCGGAGGCCCTGAAAGGGGGTGATGGGCATTGCCCTCCCGATTGACTAAGCGTTAAAACAAAAAAACAATTCGAGGTCTTGTTCCTATACAAGAAATGTTTATTGCTACACGTGACGATAACTCGGTGTGAAACAGTAAAGTACCGGGACTAAATGACTTGCAGTGTTGAATATCGTCCTTCTGGCTAATTAGTTCAACTCTTGCTATTAATACCTTCTGCATCGAATAAATATAAGTGACAGTAATATATTAGTAGTAGTGGTGAGGTGGGTGGGGGAAGGCGTTGATTCAATCGACTAAGTTCCTGCCCCTGCATAATTTGACCTTGTGCCTCGCCAACGTGAGAAATCAATACAATCATTATTATTACAAGTAGTTTTCAAGACAGAAGACAAAAACTTGGAGAATAAGCAATATAAGATAGATTTTTGAATTTTTTTCTCGCTCCACCACGACGGTATCTCGTCTTTTCTGACGCTATTCACTATATTTACTACAGGTTTTAAAAAAAAATAAAAATTTCTTTTTAGCTTTTATCCGTGCTTTATGTATCGATCATTAATGAGATAGTTTCTCTTCTGGAATCAATTGAAGTGTTGCTTTGTTTGACTCGTACGTTTTATGCTGGTTGAAAGCCAGCAGTCTCTACTTTACACAATCTCATATCTTTGTAGATACTAACGCTATTGTTTTTTTTTTTTTTTCTTTTCTTCTTCTTCTTCTGTCTTCTTTCTTTTCTGAACTTCTATTTCATGAAATCAGATTGAATTGATGAGCAAAAAGGAGGAATATTAATCAATTTCAATAAACCTTGTCAACCTTTGAACGGAAATGCTCTTCCACAATATTATGACAGTTAATACTTGATTAGTAATACTGACAGACGAAAGAAACCAGTTTGACATACATTCAGTGTATTATTCAAATTTGTTTACAAGAATCATAATAATATTTTCAGCTAGACATTAAATAACTGACACACACACACACACACACACAAATACACGTATGTATGTATGTATGTATGTATGTATGTATGTATGTATGTATGTATGTATGTATGTATGTATGTATGT
>JAOPJM010001291.1:42985476-43002152 GCA_027124095.1 Muusoctopus leioderma
TGAGAAATCGATGCGGGCCGAAATCACCCGTCCAACCCATGCCAGCATGGAAAACGGACGTAAAACGATGATGATATGTGTGTGTGTGTGTGTGTGTGTGTGCGCGCGTATGTATGAATATATATATGTGTGTGTATGTATGAATATATATATGTGTGTGTATGTATGAATATATATATGTGTGCGTGTGTGTGTATGTATGAATATATATGTGTGCGTGTGTATGTATGAATATATATATGTGTGTGTGTGTGTATGTATGAATATATATATGTGTGTGTGCATGTGTGTCTCCACGAAGTCTTATTGGTGATCATTGTTTACATCCCATGAATGATGATTGGCCGGCTGATTAACTGTTCAATGGTTAACGATTCGTAGAATAACTACCTTACATACAAAAATATGTAAGGATTGGTGACAGGAAGGGCATCTGGCTGTAGAATACTGCTCCAAATAACAAAATCTCATTCTACCCATGCCAGCATAGAAAAACATGATGATGAAATGATGATGATGTAATACCCTACTAATGATAAACTTCAATGAAATGTAAAAAAAAAAAAAAAAAAAAATGCATTTAAATGTTTTTGCTGTTAAATCTTTTGGATACTTCTATGATTTGAAAGATCTTCATAATGGTTCGTAGATCTGTTAATAATGTATTGTATCTTTAACATTGGTAGTCTTTTGAAAACTGACTTTAATATTTTATCTCTGTCAATGTCATAATTTTTACATTGAAATCATCATCATCATCATCATCATCATTTAACGTCCGTTTTCCATGCTGTCATTGGTTAGACAGGTGATTTCGGCCCGCGTCGATTGTAAATGGAGTCACCACTCTCCTAGACGGGTCGGGGACCATGCCTCACACATGTTTCGTTTGGCTTGGTTTCTACAGCTGGATGCTCTTCCTATCACCAACCACTTTACAGAGTGTACTGGGTGTATTTTATTGTGGCACCAACACTAGAGATGTTGTCATGTCCAATACATGACTATAGAGCCCTCTCTACCCTGTGTTGTCTCCTTCCTAACACCAACCACTTTACAGAGTGTACTGGGTGTATTTTATCATGGCACCAACACTAGAGAGGTTGTCATGTCCATGACACAACTATAGAGCCCTCTCTACCCTGTGTTGTCTCCTTCCTAACACCAACCACTTTACAGAGTGTACTGGGTGCATTTATCGGGGCACCAATACTATAAAGTTTCTGAATAGTCTCCATAAGAACATAAAGGTGATTCTGTATGACCTGTTTGTGACAGTATATAATTTAGAGGAATATGACACCATACACAGCCAACAAAATGTTTGCGTATTTGTGGTGTTTAATAATAACTGATAAGTTTTATAAGATGATAAATCTGGTTGAGATAATGGAGGGTTAAAGTTTGATAGTTTATCTATTGATTCTTCCCATGATTATGTTTTTACTAAAAGGATTTTACTTGGGATTGATTTTGGAATGTAATATCATCATCATCATCATCATCCTCATCATCATCATCATCATCATCATCATTGTTGTTTTTCGTCCACTTTTCCATGCTGGCATGGGTTGGCCGAGATGTTTTTTGAGACTGTATTCTATGGTTGGATGTCCTTCCTGATGCCAACCCTTACTTATTTTTAAGTATGGGACTTACTACACGGATCTTCACTCGTCGAACCACTAAGCTGCAGGACATATTGTTTATGTGGGACATAAACAAACAACACCGGTTGATTAAGTGATGTCAACATGAAAGACGTACATAGGGACACACACGCACACACACACGCAGACACAGACACACACACACACACACACACACATATATATATATTCACATATAGGTATACATATATACCCATACACAGCACACACCCACACCCACACATATAAGAAAGAGACAAAGAGCTTGAACATTGAAAGACATTCAACGCATTGGAGTATAAATAAGACCAGTTGTAATGGTATCGCTTTTCCAATCAAACAAGTTCTAATAGGGTCATTTGTATTACCCTTAAATAGTGTTCTCCAGAGCTAACTACTATCTTCACAAATGTGTAACATCTTTGCTCTCTCTATATATATATATATCTCCCTCTCTCTCTATCTCTCTATCTCTCTCCCTCTCTCTCTCTCTTTCTCTCAAACACACTTGTGCGTGTATGCACCCTCTCTTTTCTTCTCTGCCATTTACACTTCTAATCTCTTCCTTTATCACCTTGAGTAACGTTTTATATCCAGATCTACTGGACACCTGTTCTCTTACGTCATAGTCTATTGGTTTTTCACTGCTGAGAACACATACTTGAAGCCTTCAACCATGTATGAGTACTTTCTAGCAAAGTTGCCAATTTATATTCCATGTCTCATTTCAGACAGTGTAAGCAGCAACCATCGATAGGCCTCTCTAAAACACATTATTTCAGTTACGGTATACCCCAAAGCTTGGTTATATCTCCTACACTTTTCTTTCTGCACATTAACCGCTTGATGTTATCTCTAACCACATGCACACACACATTCCTATGTAGATGTTCATTTTTCATAACCCTCCACAAAGATGCATCATCCTCACTCAACCTATACATCTCACGCCAGACATGTACTGCTTCAATTACCAAAGACACCGCAAACATTCCCCAATTAAGACAACACACCCTACAATACTTCAACAGCACAAATACTCAACCTACACACATATTATAAAAACGATCTTGCAATACACAACCCAACGAATGAACTGTACCCAAATATAGCTTCAAAGCAGCTACAGAAATTACGCCTCAAAATCTCGGACGTTCTCGAATAGTGACCTCAGGTTTATAACATTGCCAATTTTTCTTCCTTAAGACTAGGTTTATTCTTTAGAAGCTGAAATTACTTCAGCCCAGATAAGTTGCTGACCATCTACAAAGCTCAAATATGACTCAATATTGTGGCAATGTTCACATAAAGGAGATGCAAACATCTAAGCCACATTCCAGACGACCACATCTAAAGAAGGCAACCTGATTGTTTGTCAATAATGTACTCACCAATACCTAAAGCCACTGTCTCACGGATGCTGAGAGAAGAAACCCGCTACTACAATGAACCAGTGCTTTGAAAATGAACGCTAGATATTTTATCTGGCTTGACACGCGCAACGCATCTGTCTTTTTCTCTAACCATTACTGTATTTCCATTTGTAGTTCTGGCACTAGATACTTAACCCAAACGTTTCTATCTGAAGCCGCATTCTCTGGAATCTTTATCTGTCCATGTTATTATTTAAGACGCATAGGCTACGAATTGGCAGAGTCGTTAGCGTGTCGGACAGAATACCTTACGCAATTCTTTCTCTCTCACTGCGCTTGGAGTTCAAATCCCGCCGAGGTCAACTTCGCCTTTCATCCTTCCGGGGTCGATAAAATAAAATACCAGTCAAGTACTGGGGATTGTTGGCCTTGTGCCTAAGTTAGAAACAGTTATTATTTACAGACGTCCACCAACAGTCGTTCAAACTCAACATCAACTATATCGATGTCGACAGTCTGGGAGGGCCTGCAAAGATCACAAGTGTCGAAAATATGACTAATTATTGAGACAAAACATATAATTTCCCTGTAAAATGTAACTAAGATCATATATCCTCAGTTCGTAACATCAATGCCATTGTGTTAATTATTGAAACTTAGAATTCGTTAAGTCTCGTCAGTTTTCTGGTAACTCCGGTCGCCGTGACGCCGAGAATGAGTTAATTTTTTTTGTTTCATCACATTGAGATATTCATCTCGGCAATATAGCGCCAAAAATGATAAAAGTTAAAAACTATAATAAGGTCGATATCTGCAGCGTTTTGAGAACTTTGAGTTTAACCTCTAAGATATATTTTGCATCAACACTATATATTATACTTGTGTATACTGAATATGTACTTATATTAATAGAAACATACTACATATACGCATATTGCGTGCACAAACAGGAGAACAGGTATTCAATCGATATTGTGAGTTTTATCACCGGAACGAACGCAAGCACGTGAACATGTGGGTTTAAAGACGGCATACATCAACAGTGTTAAATAAATGCTCATACACACACGTCCACACACACGTCCACACACACGTCCACACACACGTCCACACACACGTCCACACACACACACACACGTCCACACACACGTCCACACACACGTCCACACACACGTCCACACACACGTCCACACACACGTCCACACACACACACACACACACACACGTCCACACACATGTCCACACACACGTCCACACACACGTCCACACACACGTCCACACACACACACACACACACGTCCACACACACACACACACACACACATATATATATGCATACATACGTGTGTGTGCGTGTTCGTCATATGTAAGGAAAAGGGATTTACACATTGGAACAAAGGTATCGTTCAATTGGCCATATTGCCGACTGTACTCATTAACGGATTGTGTACAGTCGGCAATAAGGCCAATCGAACGAAACCATTGGGTACGGATAAGAAATAATATTTCTTTGACACAAGAAAATCACGCGTATATAGATGACTCTACACACTTCTAACCTGAGAGTATATATATATATATAGGTAAGGACAACACGAGTAGGATAAAACCACGTGGTGACCAAAATACAGACAAAAAGTAAACACAGTTTACAATATACGTTAAGGGAAAACTGAAAACAACACGATTAGGACGTCAATAAAATTATATACAGGGAAGCCTCGTTAAACTAGGCCCCATTAAGCTGGATAGCAGATAAACTGAGCGGAATCTGAGTGAAAAGAGCGACTCTCAGTGTTGATTTCCGCCGCCATCTTTGAGTATAGTGTTATATGGGCGTACATTTAAGTGCACTAGGTGAGCGCTGCACAACCACTAAAATGGTCAATTCATCATAAATATTAAGCTCACTGAATAATCTAATCATGGATCATTAATGGGAAACTAATTTTTCTGCCCCCTGTTATGAAATATTATGGCAGTTGTTTTGAGATAGCACTGCACAGCCCACATCTAGTTGTATCCTAATATGTACGGGTGGATGACGGGATAATGGGAGAGTGACAACAGTAAGGTGCGAAGGTGAACGACATTTCACCAGTGCACCTGTTTTTATTATTGGCTTTTACCCCCTACCACTTCAACAAATAAACACTTTCTTTCTTGCATTCGGCCCTTAACTAATTAGCCTCTTATTTCGCCTACTAGTCGAATTCCTTCGCCCTTTCTCTCCCTGTTTCTTTGTATCTATGTCCAGTCTGTTACTTATATAACACTTGCTCTTTCAGACTACCTTATGATTAACTCAGCATTTTCGGTGTGAGGAGTTGTATTTATATATTCGTTGAAAATCTATTAAGTGAAACTAATTTTCTTTATAGTAGTCCTTTTCTTGCAGTATCATGATATAACTGGCTGTATTTTGTTTTCAAATCTAATAATACACACTCAGGAACTAAGATTAAGTCAGGTCGAAGTAGTCTAAAGTTTGTATGTTTATTTTTGAGTAATACTGGGAAACTAGTCGTTTCAGCACGGTGGCACTGTGCGCACACTGTTACAATAGCCAGCATACTCAACACAACGTGTGTTGCCCTGCAATTTTCATTGATGTTTCTGTGATTAGTTGTCTTCCGGCTTGTACTTCCCTCATGACTACAAGGGAGAGTAATAATCTAAAGAAGAGGCAAGTGATACTATCTGTGAATCCGAAACTGGAAATTATAAGGGTGTCAGAGTCTGGTGCTTCGGTGGTGAGAGTTTGTGAAGAGTATGATGTTAAAAAGCAAACAGGTTCAGATATACACAGGGCTAAGGCTAAACTTATGAGAGTTGCAAAAGATACACATTTTCAGGAAGCAGTGACGAAGTAGTTTATATATCAATGATCCTGTGGTAACATCTTTGGTGCAGAAATTGAAAGTGCTGCGGCCAAGCTAGCTAGACTTGTAGGCATCAAGCATTTCGAAGCTTGTAAGGGGTGTCTATGGGGATTTAGAAATCACAAAAGAATGGGTAATATATTATCCATGGTGAAACAGGCAGTGTTCAAACCGATGAAATTGAACAATTCAGGAAAGGTTACATGACTTAATTGTGAAAGGCTCTTAATTTTCCAAGTGTATAAATGGGGATGAAACTGGGATGTATTGTGACTCGCTATCCTAGAATACGCAAGCTTTTAAGAAGGAAGCCTCTACACCTGGTCATAAATTAAGTAAAGAAAGTTGTTTGGTGTTGTGTTACTGGAACGCAAACGGTATGCCCCTTTTAAAGTTAGTGGTGGTGGGGTGGCCAGCATGTACGCGGGTTTGAAATACATAAAACATCAGCTAACAGTGCATTATTGGCATTCCAAGAAATCGTGGTTCAACAGACTAGTTGTTTCTTGCATTTCATTCTTCAAGATATCCTCAAACGTCTGCTGATGAGATGAAGGTGGTATATTCATTTTGGACAACGCACCTGCTCACTCAGATGGTCACCAATTTGTCAGTAATGATGGTAAATTAAGATGCGTATTCTTGCCACCTAATGTTACCTCAAAGAACCAGCTAATGGATCAAAGTATAATTGTAGTCTGCAACAGATTGTACAAGCGAAATTATTTCTGCGAAGTTCTTGTAGTGACAGAAGAGGACGACTTTAGGGAGGAAACACGAGAACAAAAGACTCTGAATAACACCAAGAATTACAGCCTCAAGTCTGCAATATTCAATTATCAATATTCAATAATCATTATCTGGAAGCAGCATCAGCAAGGTAAACAGCTGAAACTTAGTTCATTCTTCAAGCTAGTTCATGCCAATCCTGCTGCAGCTACTATGCCTACTGATGGATATTAATGATGCACCTGCTGTTGACTCTACTCAGTCATCTCCTACTTCTACGAGTACGACGCAAGAACTAGTGGGGAATCATAGCTCTACTAACTCATAATGAAAAGCTGACACCTCTACTTCTACTCCCACATCCAACATATCAAGCTCATCTGTTATCTGCTACGGGTAAATGAAATTAATTCACGGTAATAACTTTTAAATATTTACATACTGTAATATTCAATAATTTTAGAAAATATATATTTATATGTTTTATATAGTTATACGTTGTTTCCAGTATATTTTGTTATTATATCTAACCGTATATTCTTCTTAATGTTTATCTTGTTCAGCGTACAGTGTATACATTTCTAGTTAGAGTATACGTGTACAAAATTAACCCATGCCATCCGTTAACAGGGACAATCGGCTACAACGGATACACTTCTTCCCTATTAGTACGGTTTAACAAGAGTTCACTGTATATTATATATATATATCATTGTGTTTTCGTGTAAAAACGCAAAGTGCTCAATACACATATGTGTTAGAAATGTGTATAGTCTGTCACAATTGTGTATTCGTAAACCAGATTATTTCCTCACAGGTCCAGCTTTTGTGCAGTTGATAGTGTCGGCTGTACTCGTCAGTGAGTCTAAAATCGACGAGTATGGTCGATTTAAACGTCGATCGTAGAGATTAGGTATGAAGATATAAGCTGGTTTACGAATACACAATTATATATATATATATATATATATATGTGTGTGTGTATATATATGTGGGTGTGTGTATGTTTGTGTGTGTGTGTGTGTATGTATGTGTGTGTTTGTGTGTGTGTGTCTGTGTGTGTGTATGTGTGCGTGTGTGTGTTTGTGTTTGTGTGTTTGTGTGTGTGTGTGTGTGTGTGTGTATGTGTGTGTATATTTGAAGTAGCAGTTGAATAGTGTTACAGCGTAATATATTTACACGTGTGATTATATGTTTGCTGGCGTGTACCCTTGTTAAAACACACGCCTCGAAATGCTTTCCTCATCCAGTTTAATATTGACTCGTTACTGTTCCTTCAGAGGTTATGTGTTATGTTTCTTATTGTATGGAAACGAGGTTTTGGCATATCGCTCAATTAAATACATATTTTGAGGCGAGGTGTTATGCTGGTGTTACATTAACAGACCCGGTTGGCAGGACATAATAATGAATAGCTGCTCATTGATAAATGCAGTGTAAACAGACATTATGGAAGATTGCAATCAATAAGGCTTGCTTGACATTGTGTGTGTAAGTATATATTGGTATGTTAAATATATAGTGTTAAGTATAAGTTCCATCAAAATATAATGGTACACCTTGAACAAAAATACTTCTAAATAATTATAGAGTACCGTCTTGCATATAATGAATAGAAAAACTTCGTTTAACTGAGATTATCCATGCTATTGGTAGACAAAACTCCCTCTGAGGGGTGTTAATCTCTAAAAACAACTATTAAGCGAGATAATTCCAATAAGATGAGCCAAATAAAGACGATACAGATGGGAATGGATCTTGTCATTAGAGCCAACGGGTAAAAGCAACAGATACATTTCGGTGTTATTAGATCTCCTCAGCGAAGCGTATTCATACCCTACTATATGTGCATTTGGTATACAGAACTCTCCTCTGAGGTACATCCCCTCAGCCATAATTTTGATATTCATTATCCGTGTTGCTATATTCTTTCTATTTCTATATATAATGATCACTTCTAAGCGTTGCCACTTGAGTAGAATATGCTTCACTGAGGAGGTATAATAAGACTGAAACATGTCCATTGCTTTCGCCAGTTGGCCTTAAAAACAAATCTACTCAAATCTGCATTTTCCAAAATTTCTGTTGGCTCATCTTATTGGAGTTACCTCCCTTGGTTGTTATTAGATTTTAAACACTTCCTTGCAGGAGTTCTGTCTACTAATTTCATTGATAATCTCAGCCAATCAAATATTTTCAGTTCATAATGTTACATAAATGAAACCCTACAGTTTGTGTATTTAGTATATAGAACACTGAGGTACTTTCCCCCAGTCTTATTGCTGATACTTGATACTTCTAAATAGAGCTTTCACTATGATTCTCTTAAGAAGAATATATATCGAAGCCTCACCCATAGAACAAACTATCGTCAAAAGTAAACCAAGATCTTTATTGACTTATATTATTCAATAAATATAATAATAACTCCAATTTGGACAAAAACGTAACACTCCCGTGCATTCACCAATAAACATTACAATTATTGTATGTATTCTGCTAGCAACTAGCAATGCATATTCCAACAATACACGATAGCATAACAGAATACCAATGAAAGCAGCGCATGCAGGCTTAGTTTTAATAGAACTTAATACCCTAAAGAGTAATATATAGGGTAAATATTGACAGAAAATTTGAAAATAACCATTGATACAACAAATGGATTGGTTGTTGTTTCCCTTGTAGCCGAATGGATTGGTTATAAGTATAAGTATTCCTTAAAGTCATACGTTTTGTAGTCATAGCTGTATTTTTACGTCCACAATTTATTAATACGTAAGTTAAATTTATAACGAAAATCAAGCTAACCTGTACTATCAAATTTGTTTCTTTTATACTTTCTATTGTAATATCTTTTATACTTTCTATTGTAATATCTCTAAGACGACTTGCCAATTTTAACCGTCGAAATTATAGCTTTATATCTTACAAGCGAGAACGTAACTATATAAACATTGAATTGTTGCTAAAGCATTGAGGAAATTTTGAAATTAAGTTTATTTTGGAAAGATGCTACAATGCTGATGAACTAAAAACAGTAGTCATATATATCGGCTGAAAAACCCCTGAAAGGCGGGAAAAAGGACAGACCGCCTACGGGAAATCGAGAAATTGGTAATCTCGGTCGTCCGGAATACGACAAATACGTGGTTCGCTTCACGTAGGCGATCTGTCCTTTTTTCCGTGTTCATTCGATATATATAACTACTATTTGTAGTTCATCAGCATTGTAGCATCTTTCGAAAATAAACTTCATTTCAAAATTTCTAAATGCTTTAGCAACGATTCAATATCTATTATAATATTTTGACTTTTTTCTGATGACATCATTTCGTATCAAGCGTAAGAATCTCTAGAAAGAATTTATAGGAATAGTAGTTTCTGACATTGATTTACAAAAGGTCAAATATTTCTCGGGGAGTGGTATAACCAATTGAATCAATTCCATATCATCACTAGAGCGGTGAATGCCAAAACTGTTCCGACAGGATTGGAATTCCGATTATTGAAGATGGAACTAAATAGTCTAGAATTGCTAGGAATATAAGGTTAGATATAATATGATGTATTCTCCGTCGTTTTTGACGATGAGTGTTCCATTGTTCGATCAACGGAACGGCCTACTCATTGAGTTAACGTGTGCAGTGGCTGACCATTCCAAAGACACGTGTACCATTAACATAATCCTCAGGTAGAATCAGCGTGATACAGTGTGACAAGGTTGGACATGTGAATTACTGGTACAATTCATCCGACGGGCTTCCATACAGTTTCCGTCAAGCCAGATTCACTCACAAGGCTTGGGTCGACCTGAGGCTATGGTAAAGACACTTGTCCAAAATGCCACACAGTGGGATCGAACCTGAGACCTCGTGATTGCAAAGCGAGCTTCTCAACCATTCGGCCAGTCTGGAATTACCAGAAATATAAGGTTAGATATAATGTATATGCTACTTTAACACCAATAATATAATGCTGCTATTATTATTTACCCCTAAATCAGCTCTGGTTGAGCAGGCCTATAAACAAAGGCATTTCAGTCATGTTTAACCCGTCTTTTTGTGTATCTAGGATTACATTCGCCAATGTGTCCTTCCTGGTAGGATGTGATTTAAGGGAAATTGACTGCTAATTCTATCAGATTAAATGACCGTGTAGAAGCTCTCTCGTTGGCTTCAATTACTTTGTGTGATATATAGAAAGACACGAAGACATGCTCGTGATATTTGTATTATTACATTATATAGATTTAAATATATCTAACATGTTTAGAAATGCGATCAATCAGTATCCTAACTCCTTGTTTTGTATGTATGCCAAATATTATTCTTATGTCTATAAACGAATTGTGCATGTTTCAGTGTAAACGTATTACTAGTACAACTGTAATGTTGTCTTTGCGCCAGACGTGGAATATATACCTCTACGAGTTCCTCTAACGTTAGTTACATGTTGTATGATAGGATACACTTTCTTTTTCTAACGGGATATAAAGGAGACTTTGTAAGAACGAAATGAATAGACTAATATACAGACAGAATATTTAGTTACTGATATTCTGGACTTTGAAAGCTATAATTGTTACAATGCTATTTGAAGTGATATTTTCAAGAATATAGTCTCGGTTGTCTAAACTGTATCGAACTGTGTGACTCACTCAAGGAGATGATAAATTAAGACTTCACCCAATGAGTGTGGTAGATTATAATAGAGATATTTATTTTTATTTTTTTTCAAAAGGAAATTAATTAATCTATAAATGTAGCATATCCACTGATATGTACAATGATTTAAAAAGCAATTTAAGGTGAAATCTTATTTTATTAATAGCTGCATGTCAAAAGTTAGTAATAACTTGCTGTCGACTAGGATTCAATGAAATTAATTAGAGGAGATAGAAAACTGAATTACTGTCCAATTACTTGGATATATTGATCAGAAGTTTCATTGATTTTAGTTGAGATAATGTTGGAAAGCAACTAATAGAGCCGTATGAGAAAGTAGGGGATGATGGAAATCCTACAGCTTCAAAGTATGCCATGCTAATGAACATCATGCGATTTTATTGAGAGGAAAATATTTGTATGTTATATAACTTGTGGTTGTAACAGAACGAGTAAGAACACCTACATGCTGCCAAATACTTCAGGGTATATAGTAACAGAATTGTGATTCTCAGAGGAATACTTGACCTTGTTATCAATCTGTGCAAATAGATACTGTTTCGTCACGTATGACGGGAACTTCAAAGTTTAATCATTAATTGAAGGGAACACTTATCTTTAATTGAGTAAATTACGACAATAAGAGTGAGGTATTTCGCCTAAGGATTTTAAAGGGAAAATGACGACTGAATATATTCAGACTATATCACTCGTTCTTATATTATCGACATGAAGCATGTAAAGTCAAATTTGAGAGGAACCAAACTACTTAATTTGAGACATTTAGCAGAGTGATCTACCATGTTTCCCAACTGAAACTCACAGAGAACTCCATGAAACAATGAGGCACCGTACTAAGTGTTTCACAGTATTTACCTTTGTCTCTCTAAGTTGTGAATTCAAGCCCAAACGAGGTTGATTTTATAATTCATGCTTCATAGGTGGGGTCAGTAAAACTATAACAAGTTATATACTAGTCTTGATGCAGTCATCTATGTATATATATATATATATATGTATATGTGTGTATGTATGTATGTGTGTGTGTGTATGTGCATCTGTGTCAATCTATGGCTTCTGTCTAATATGCTTTTATATAGTACTCTATCCCATCAATCAACCCCCTTTCAGAGGTTAATCTATAGGCTGATGTTTGTTGCAAATAGTGCGTCAAACTAAAAGATTTGTATTTTTTAATATTTGTATAGACGTTCATGGAAAGTCACAAGATTATCTAACACTTCAAGTTTCATGTCTCCGTTAATGATAAATACGAAGCATGTTTAGTTAAAAAAAACAACTCTTGTTTGGAAAATAATAGAATTCTCATACATATCTAGTTTGCGTTTTTTTCTGAATATGAACCATTTTCTTAAACATATTCGGCGTGTCCTATATACATTAATAATTTAATTACGAAATTTATTACCGTTAAATATATTTCGTAAGAGAAAAGGAGAAAAGCATATCCATATAGGTAATGGAACACTGATCATATATTTACATAATTATTCTTTACGAGTAGCTGTTGTACCGCATTGTATTTATATTGGTTAAAATATTTGCAAATGAAGTGTCCATTTGCATGTTTAGCCATTAGCATCCAACTTACCTTTATGATAAGGAGTAGCCAGTATTTTCCTCTCACCTTCCCTAGTGTAGTCTATCAGAACAACAGCGAACATTCTAACATTTGCTTAGATCCTAGATGAATGCACGGACATGGATGTAGTAATCTAATAGAGTCTAACACTTGAAGGCCAACGACCCACTTTCCATTGCATCTCATAAACAATCTTTTCCAGTAAATCTTTATTCATGACCTTTATATAAAGAAACGAATCTAAGATGATGCCATTTGCCAATGACATATTACAAAGAATGAGATATAACTAACATTGACATTAAGAAACAACGCATGAAGTCTATTAACTAATTCATTTACTATTTCATTAATTAGTTATATACAACATATTATTTATAACCTTGTTGTAATATAATTTGGTTATTATAACCTCTAAAAAGTGGTTACAACAACGGAAGGATCACAAATTTGACCTAGTTCAATCTCGTTTAACCCCGATGTTGTCAGCACCACACAAGCTCTATTGGTGTGACTGTTAATATATCAGTCAATATTATATATCGAATATCAAATATTGTTTAAGCGTAAATCTAGATATAATTTCTTAAACAAAATTAACATTGACATTATATGATCAATGGCATAACAATGATACTGAAGAATTATGTCTACTACAAACTATGGATATTGGAGAATATGTCTTTCTGTGAATTGAATGAAACTAATATTGTTGTTACAATGAATCAGAGATTGTACTGTATGTGATTGTTTGATGCGTTCTAGGATGTCTGTATGTGTAGGAGCAGTCCTGGTATTTAGTTTCATTTAGTAATTTGGTGGGTAAAATGTTGTTTTAATTTATCCCATCTGAGAGATGGTCTAATATTGCATTATATCCCTGCTATATAACGTTACGTATGAACTTATTGGCACGTTATATGATGTCTTATACGATATCATATGGTATCATGATTGTGTAATACGATAACATCATATAGCAATATCCGTTAAATGAGTTATACATTGATGTCATGTATGGTGTCACCAAGAGTCATGTGTTATCATCAGGTTTCTTCTATTTTCATATAATATATAACTGATGTAACGATGTGTATCGCCAACTAATACTATGGATGGTATCGCGAGGTCACTGATATGACAAAGGAGAAGAATCGTAATATAATTTAATGGATTGCACAATTCGGTCGAAACACTATTGTATGAATGTCGAATATAATAAACTAGATTATAGATTACGGGGTCTGTCCAAAAAGAAACCGAACTTTTAAAACAGCGAGCTAGCCAGCCAGCAAGCCAGCCAGCCAGCCAGCCGGTAATCCAGCCAGCCAGCCAGCCGGTAATCCAGCCAGCCAGCAAGCCAGCCAGCCAGCCAGCCAGCCAACCAGCCAACCAGCCAGCCAGCCAGCCAGCCAGTCAGCCAGTCAGCTCGCCAGCCAGCCAGCCAGCCAGCCAGCCAACCAGCCAACCAGCCAGCTAGCTAGCCAGCAAGCCAGCCAGCCAGCCAGCAAGCCAGCCAGCTAGCCCGTGAGCCAGCCAGCCAGCCAGCTCAGCCTGCTCGTGACTGCAGTGCTGAATATTGTTGACCTTGACTTTTAATCTGATAATAGCCACGTCGCACCAGGACAGTTAGTCATTGATCTACATGTGTTAGAGTGAACGTATGCATAGTGCACTAGGCGATTTGTCACAAGTTGACCAATGAAGGATTTGGAAGAGTAACGTATTTTAGTGTAATTCTATTGCAGATTGAGAAAAACTTCTACAGGGACTTTTCTAATGTTGCAACAAGTTATGGGGAGGATTATTTAAACCGTACGCAATTTCATGAGTGGTACCATCGTTTCAAATCGGGAAGAACATCCACCGAATACGATCTCAAATCTGGACGACATTCCACGACAATGGGCGACGATCACCTGACTGCCCGTGAAATTTCCAAAATGTAAGCTTCTGTAAAGGTTTGTTCCACATGATTTTAAAAGAAAAATTGAAGATACATCGTGCTGTCACAAATGTTGTGCCGCATCTACTGACAGAAGAACAAAAAGAATACTAAGTCACTGTCTTGTCAGGAGATGTTTAATTGATAGAATGCTGGTGAAACCTTCCCGTAAAGTGTCGTAACAGGTGCTGAAACTTGGGTGTACAACTATGACGTCGAAACAACGATGCAATCGTCGCAGTGGCTTGGATCATAGTCGCAACGACCAAAACAAAAGTACACCAGTGTCGCTCAAATGTGAAAGGGATGTTAATCGTCTGTTTTGATTGAGCGGGCGTCGTTCATCATGTGTTTGTTCCACGTCGTCAGACGATCAATAAAGAGCTTTACTTGGATGTACTGAGGCGTTTCAGAGAGGCAGTACAAAGGAACAGTCCTGAGGCTTGGACAAGCAAAATATGAATGCTGTACCACGATAACGGAAACTACTCACGCGTCACTCCTTATCCGTGACTTTTTGGCAAAGCACAAGATGACTCTTGTTCCCCAACAAACTATGCTCTCTGGATTTGGCCCCTGCCGACATTCTTTTGTTCACTGATTTTAGATGATAGAAGAGATCGAAGAAGATTCTGCACAGGAAGTGCGCACTACCCCTGAAAAAGCGTTCTAGGACTTATTTCAAAACTGGAAAAAAAAGAAGGTAAGGAGTGGTGTATCAACAGTGGAAGGTGACAAATCTGATTAATTAAATTGTGTGTAAAAGAATAAATTTGAGTATTTAAAAAAGTCCCCTTTATTTTTGGATAGACCTCGTATAATACCTCATTGATAGATTATGCTAGGATGTACTCTTATCCACAAAGGTGAAATTGCTGAAGTAGAGAGGTGACTAAGCTAAGTAATCACTAAATTCTGCATAGCTAAAGTAGATTTGTAGTTAAAGTAAATTATATAGATGTCATAATGACGATGTGAAAGAAGACATTACTTCACCAAGTATAAGATGCTAAAGAAATATTATAACCAAATTATATCTGAAAACTGAATGCATCAAATCAAATCAAAACAAACAGGTAAAATTGCCAAAAAGAAAATAAGCATGAAGGTGAGAGGGCAGGAATTAGTGCAAGATTTTTAGAGAGAATCTAGCAGAGTAAATTGCTGAAAGATTCCCTTGGCAACAAGGATGCTTCACTACTGCAACTACGAAGGATAGTCTTAGAGAGAGTGATGGAGAGAGGAAAGTAAGAAGAGAGATATTAAGAAGGCAAACGATCAGTTGCTTGGTGAGGTGTACTTCATAATTCAAGCCAATAGGAACAACAGCTGGTATGAATACCAAACTGCATCACAACATGGAAGATGAAGCAACAAAAAACGCAAAAGCAAAACGAAGCAAAGAAACAAACGAAACAAGGTATTGAAGATAGAACAAAACTTTAGCAGAACTTTTTTCCGTGTTTCTTATGTACATATAGCTATTATTCTTATTGACTTCGAAGTTTTTACTGATTATTTTTCTAATACCATTCTAACGTTTCTCTAATAACCATTTATTACTTTATATTTCAGCTTGTTGATATTTTTTATGTAATAGATTTTTTTTTTTTTACATAGAAAAATATATAATATACAAATATGTATACAGACACACCTACACACAGACAAACACACGCACACACACACACACAGAAACACATACACATATATATATATATACATACATATATACATATATATACTGAAATATATATTATCATGTGTTTACATATATACACATATATATACTCATATACATATACATATATATATATATACATATATG
>JAOPJM010001291.1:43147716-43158274 GCA_027124095.1 Muusoctopus leioderma
ATAGTGATTATATATACACCTTCAAACTTTACCACGCATGCTCATCTGGTCGAGCTTGCTCGGATTTGCTTGGCTCGATCACGCCACCCATCACGATCTGGCATAGCATTCGGAAGGTCAGCAAAGCAACATCCCATGTTCGTACAGAGCTGGTCGATGGACGATTTTGCTGTATCGCCGACTCGAGTATATCCGCGTCATGGTGTTCATAAGAGGAACAGAAGAGAAACTCCTACCCGGCGAAAGGTTAGCGGCGAATAAGGAAAGAAGTCGTACTTGACAAAAAACGGGCTGTCCTTTGGCAAGGCATTATGTTGTTTTTCGTTGGTACATTTGATAAAAACGAAATATTAGTTTCCAACAAACCAATGACTTGTTGGATATTAATACCTCCATAAAATTGTCAAATGTGTTGATTTCTATATGGGTGAGTAAAAGTAGATCGATACTCATATGTAGATTAATACTCATATCGCAACACAAAATTTCATGGTCTTCGGTCAAAACTTAAACCCAACAACCACCTCCGACTAACGCGCAAACCACACATGATTCCCACTCTGAGATGAGTATCTCTCTTACTCTATCGTATCTAATCATCTCTATTGTCCATAGTACTTATAATATTCCAGCTTCTTTCTGAAAGGTTGTGAGACACGTATTTACTATACACTCTCCCCACTACGCACTCAACTCACCTAGATTTCAACAACTTACTATGCCAGTTACTCTTGTCCAAAGTCTCTCTCGACAATTGCTCTACGTTCATCTGTTGTCTCAACTATTCTCCCATTCTACACTGTGGCCATCTAACTCACCAAACTTCGCTCTGACGTCATCCTCCTTGGTGACTTCAATGTATACGTTTTTTCTTATCTATTGCAATCCTTCCACACTGACACTATTGGTCCAAAGGCCGAATTTTGTGATCTTCTGATCAATTTGCAGCTGTTAATATCTGTACCTACTCGTTTCCCTTCTTGATACACTGCCTCTCCAAACACATTTCAACTCTTGAACCAACTAGGGAGTCTCTACGCCGTCCTTCAACCTGCTAGCTATAGCACCCGAAACTCCTTCAAATCAAATGTTACTGTCTTGAAAAGGAGAAAGGCACATTAAATAATGTAGTCCTACATACCCCCGAACAGAGAGAACGTTCATGGTTGGAATGCTTTTGATCATAAATCTGCTACGTCAGGACTCAACTAGAGCTGAACAGAAACTTTTGAGCTCTTTATCACCTCCGAACATAGTTTTTAACTCTTCTCTGCATTCATTGAATTGTCTGAGCGCTGCTTAATCATAGCAACATACTATACAACACTTCTACCATTGAAACAAGTCAGCTGCTCGACGAAGCTCCGCTAGTCTAATGCCGGCTAACACTAGCAGCAAATATATTTCATCCCTAAGCCATTGCAGAAAATTTAGTGGCTGATACTAACCTTTTAGGTATGTCCCTCCATATCACTCATAAATAGGAGGACATAACCGCAAATACTCCAGGTGGTGTATATACTGTTGTACTGCCGGAGTACGGGCGAATAATACTGCCTACAACACTTGGAAGAAATCACCCATTTCCAATAATTGTGCGAGCTTTTACACACTACCGCAACCGCGGCAGGACAATCACCAGATGCCTTCGTGCATTGCAAACTCTGCAAGATTTCCCGTTTGCTGAATTGTAGCTGGTACTTTTCATCCCTTGCCAAAAAGGTCTTTATCAACTTTGTTAAAGGATCTTACCCGCGACGCCTTAACTAAGACGACTCTAAAAACAACGCTCTCAGTGGGAAAAAAACGATCCTCTTGTTGTGCTCACTTCACATCCAACTCAACACTGCATTCAATGAACATTTTCCAAATGTTCTCCCTTCATCAGTTTTAACACTACGATCACTCAGTCACCGAATACAAAACCTATTCTAATCATGATGAACCAACGAGAGATGCTCGTGGTGGTCGCTCAACCTGCTAGAAAGTATCAGCCAAGTCTCCCTCAAATCACTCCCTAACGTTTTGTAAAAGTGAACGATACATTAGATAATGTAGTCCTAGATCTCTTTAAAAAGGCAAAATGCTCCTGGTTGGAACATCTTTGCTCATGGGTCTTATCGATCAGGGATCACTTGGGGCTAATCAGCAACACTAGCTCCATGGCTTTAACCAAAAATGTCGAACAACCTGATAAAATCTCTTCTCTTTCAACAGTGTACCTGAGAGTTCGCTCCTAACCTCCCCAAACTGTTCAAATATTTTCTTTCTATAGAAATAATTTTAATACGACCATGCCAATCATCTAGCCTGTCGCTCTCATTTGCAATATCTCAAAATTGATGGAAACTGTCGCTGATAATCACCTCTTTCCTTAACTTGACTATCTCTCTTCTGTCTCTCTCTGTAAATGTCATTCTCACTCTCTCTCACTCTCTTTCTCTCTCTTTCCACTCAGTGAACATTAGTATGGCTTCTGTAGAGCTTGATCTCCCCGCGACTTACTGTCCTATATCGCTCACTTGTGGGCTCTCGAGAGAAGTTAGGTGAAATCAATGTATTTGACACCAGCAAAAGCTTTCCACCGATCATTCTCCGACACACACCCTCACCATTTCAACTCTTGTGTATGACAAGATTCCTTTCTGCCTCTCTATATCTTCTTTCTGAACATTAACGACTTACTCGGTGTCATTTCTAGCAACACACACATCTGCGCAGATGATACAACACACCACTTATCCTTAAGCGTCGTACACAAGCATCATCCATATACAACTTAGAAACGTCACGCCAGAACTGCAGTAAGTCAATGAACAGAGACCTCGAAATCATCCCTCAATAAGAATATAACAATTTGCGTGCGTATGTTTTTAACTGCATAAAGAAATAATCCCTAGACATATCAAAGAAGAAGTTGTGTACAACTCAATACATAGTCATGAACGACACATAATTAAAACCTCTAAGTCTCAATATATGTTAGATCTCACCATCTCTGATGATCTCTTATGTCCACCTCACATATATAGTATATAATTGCACTCTAAAACTAGGCATCCTATTCAGGTCACAACTAATTCAACTTTGATCAGTTGATGATCTCCTACAAATCTTAAGTTCGAATAACATTGAAGTGCTGCTCATATATAGAACAGCGCTGAGGTTACGTAAAACCATTCTAGACTAGATCCGAAAGCCTTCCATTCGACTGATTAGCAACAACTCACTAACGAACATTTTACAACCATTGGCTCAGATATGCACTGTTTCCTCGCCTTCGCCTCTTTACCGCAACTACAACAGACTCTGCTCCTATAACTTATGTAGTTATATACCCTCCCACCCCCAATATTCCACCTGACCTACCTGTCTCTCCTTCTGTATGTCACTCGCTAGGTTCCGTTATAAATATTTCTTCAAATATATACCCACCAGAACTTCAAACTTCTGACGTACACCACTTCGCCCCCCACTTTCCCTACAAACCATGACGTACATATGATCGAACTGAACCCTAGACACATCGATTACACCAAGTATTATAAGCACTGCTCCTCATCGTCCTCTGCCTATTCTATAGAAATTACAGAGAATTAAGATGAACGTTCTGGATTCACATTTCGCACTGAACGTTCACAAAGAAGAATTTATTTTTGAAGTGAAGAATTCTAACATTTCGTGCAAAATAATTTATTCCATTTTACAAAATAATTTCTGCACTTATTATTTACCAGCGAGAACATTACAAGTTTTCTCTTGTTACAACTGAAATTGATATTATCTATGTAAGTTCCACAGGATTATTGATTTTCTTTGACTTATTTTCAATGTACGTTCAATATTTCCCTGTTTCCACTATCACTCTACCTCCTATAGACCATACGAAACAATGAATTGTTTCAACCAACATTAGAAAAATGGCTTCCGAGTTAGGTTTGCAGGGAAATTCCCTCTATTCTACTACCGTACATAACATTGATGATGAAATCATATACAATTCTATTTATTCCAAAGATGGTAATTAATGTGTATGGTATTAGACATTATAAACACGAATTTGAGACAGAAAAGTGGAACAGGCCCATTGACGGGCATAGAACCATCTATATATCGCTTGCTTGTGTTAATAATGTCTAATATTCATTACACTGAACTATTAACAGTTAACTCACTAATTAACGTGTTTGAGCATACAACATATATAATTCACATCGATTTGAGCATACAACATATATAATTCACATCGATTCACGCAGTTAGGTGCGCATGCGTTGAAGGACGATCCAAAGAGAGCCTCTACGCGGTCACTTGGCTTGCTAAAAACAGCAGCCAAATCTCCCTTAAATTATAGCCTACCTTCTAAAAAGGTGAACGACATATAGCATAATATAGCCCTGGATACACTATCGCTGAAAACAGACAAGATGGTCACGGCTGGGATGCTTTTGGTCATAGGTATGCTTGTTAAGGGTTGAGCTGGCGTTAAACAACAACTTCTCTGTCGACTTCATTTACTTTTGCCATTAAGTGCTATCACATGCTTTTACTTATTAAATAATCCTTAAATATATATTGAAATGGGAAACACAAACAGACATATATATCAACTCTTCCCGTCTATAATTCTAATTGAAATATTTCAATTGCCCACATACTTTACAAAATAGACTCGCTGGATCGTTGATTGAATATCTGAAATAATGTATAATAAATGCTGACCACAGCTAAATGTATTGTGTGACATTATTAGAACTAAAAATCGTAATGTATATCGATTACAAATTTAAAGTGAATGCATGTAATAATTTAGTTCCATTCTGTCAAATAATCTGCCGACTTGTGCGAAGAGTTTATTTGCATAGTAGATTGATTAAACCTTGCCATTAGCTTCTGAAATTAGAGGCGCAATATTTTCATAATAGTAGAAATTATGAAAACCACAGAAGATGCAAATAACAAGCTTTCAGGAAAATTAAATGTGCAATCAGTAATGTAAATTGCAATTTAATGATCTTAAATTATAATTTCCTCAAAGCAACATTCTATCAACAAATGCTGAAACAAGAACTAATCGACAAAGCCTTTATAACAAATATTTTAATGATCTTAACCATACAAAGAACTTAGTAATATCGTTACTACAGTTCAGCCAAAGACTTCCATTGCTAACAAGCTATCATAGATTGTGTGTGCTAATACATCAGCCATTTTCCTATAGATTATATTCTTACCCCTGAATATGCTGTACGATACTTAAGCTAACTGTCGGTTGTACATAGAGACATATTGGTAAACTTACACATGGATACTCACACACATATTCTTCTTGTTGATTTGTATAAAATTAATTAGACACTGCACAAGCAACTAACAGTTCGGAGGTTCGTATTTTTTAATCAGCACTGTATTGTGTATATAACCAAGATTCTTAAATCCCATATCACCCAGTTTACTTAAAGGTAAAAGACCAACAACACGCTTCTATAAAAAGCGGAGGTATGTTAAAATGTACGATTGTTTCATTAGCTGGCCATGAGAAGTCCAATACTCCACATCAGTATAGCTTAATGATCGATGAAGTACTCTAAAATGATTTTTCCTCGGTGCATTACAAAGTTTTTCAGTAATTCTCCTACTATCAAATCGGTTTTGATACTCACCATTCTTTAACATATTCCAGTGTTCTGATGGTGACCATGCTGGAGTACAATCTAATTGTATATTGTAGATGCGGTCAATGTTAGGTACATATTGTTGCTGTTGTCTTTTAGCTCCGGGTCAGCCCTAATCGAGCAGACCTGTGATCACAGCAGACCTGTGATCAAAGGCAACCCCGCCTTTTTTCAGGCGTTACATTACATTATTCACTGTCTCCTTACATGTTTTTAAGATGACAAGTTGTGATCTGAGGGAGATTTAGCTGCGTTTTATAGCAGATCTAGCGACCACGTAGAGGCTCTCGTGTTAGTAGGGTTTTTTTTCCCCGCCAAAGGTTATTAGCGACATAATCTATTTGAAACGAATCTGAAAACTATGTTATAGAGTCTCTGCTCTCTGTAACATGTTTTAACGATGCTAAACCTCCTTGTTTAAATGGCACTGAATATGTTATATGAAAATATCATGGCAGCGCACATTTTGTTGAGACTCTGTAATTGTTGATATAACTTTGTAATACGATCATTGAATTTTCGTTCAGAAACAATAAAATTGTTATTTTTAATTCATGTGATGAGAATTGTTTTGATTAACACAAATATTCAAGTGTCAAAACTGATTAATCAAATATGAAATTTCTTACATTTACAACAAATAAATCATTAATTTTATAAAGATCAAGACTCCGATAAAAATGAAATGTGAATGAGTGGTCAGAAATTAAATATTAAACCAATTGTAAATAAACATCAATGTAATATGATTGATTGTTTGCTAGCGAGATAGAGAGAGAGAGAGAGAGTTAAAGAAAGAGAGAGAGAGAGAGAGAGAGAGAGAGAGAGGGAGAGAGAATAGATAGATAGATGTGTGTGTGTATTTGTACAAATTTGGTGATCCACTCCGTCACTATTCAGATTTTCTCTATTGATGTGATCCTTCGGGGTAGAATAAAAAAGTTATTACTTGAGTGATTACATCGAGAAGAAACTCTGAGTAGCGACAGAATGAATCACCAGCTTCGTACAACAAGTGCCCCAGCATGGCCGCACTCAAATGACTGAAACAAGTAGAAGAATAAAAGAATACTCTACAAATGAGTATTCTTTTCTCTTGTTCGTTAAACAAGAATCGCTGACGATGCTGCTGCTGCTGCTGCTGCTGCTGCTGCTGCTGCTGCTGCTGCTGCTGATGATGATGATGATGATGATGATGATGATGATGGTGGTGAGGATGCTGATGCTGATGCTGCTGATGCTGCTGATGATGATGATGATGAGGATGATGATGATAGTAATGATTATGATGATAATGATGATGATGATGGGGGTGAGGATGCTGATGAGGATAATAATGATGATAGAAATGCTGCTGCTGCTGCTGCTGCTGCTGCTGCCGATAATGATGACGATGATAATGCGGATAATGATGATGATGGTGACGAAGATGGCGTGGTGGGAGGTGGAGGAGGGGAAGGGTATAGTTGATTATATAAACACCAGTACGTGACTGGTATTTTATTTTATATTACATATTCAAGTAATAATTGTTTCTAACATTGGCACAAGGCCAGCAATTTCAAGGGAGGAGAACAATCGATTATGTCAACCAAAGTACTTGACTGGTACTTTATTTTATCAACCCACCCCCGGAAGGATGAAATGCGAAGTCGATCTCGGTGGGATTTGAACTCAGAACGTAAAAAGCCGTAACTAGATACCACGAGATATCCGACGCAATGATAATGATTTGTACTTTGGGACATGGCCTCACAATTATAAGAGATCGATATCGATGGATATCGATCCTAATATAATATCAGTACTTATTTTAACGATTCCGAAGAACGGAGGGTATAGTCAACTCTGGATGGATTTGAACCTAGAATGGAGAGAGATGAGGCTAAATACAACAACAAAGACAGCAACATGACCTGATAGGCATTGATTGGCTACTCTTTACTCGCCAAAGAGGGAGCAATGAAGAAGAATGGATTGTGTTGTGGGTTACACCAATTGGTAGATTATCGGTTACCAGGCATTAATAAATGAGACCATACACTCATTGTATAGACTGATAACACCAATGCTGTATCACAATAAAAAAGGGACGTAACTAAACACATCGATGAATTTCGTTCGCACTCTATAGACTCTATTATTCACCGCCAAAAGCTGATGATGTTAAATACTACGCTTGCTGCTACTTGAGATAATTATGATGATGATGGTAATGAGGATTCTTATATTGGCAGAAGACCACACATTTATTGGGGGAGAGGTATAACCAATTAAACTGACACCAGTATATGACTGGTATTTGTTTAATGGACTCAGGTGGGATGAAAGACAAATCCGAGAGGATTAAAAGTCAGAGCGCAGAAAGTGCGAAACTAAATACTGTAAATTATTTACTATAAAGTATTTAGTTCGGCGCTATATCGTTTCTGGTCTCTTAATAATTCTTTCTATCATAGGCACAGGGCCACACATTTGGAAGGGAAAGTTGATTAAATCGACCCTAGTATTTGACTGGTATTTTATCTTATCGACCTCGGAAGGATGAAAGACAAAGTTGACTTCAGCGGGATTTTAACTCAGAACGTAAAGTGCCGGAACAAATACCGCAAGGTATTTTGTCCGAGGCCCTAACAATTCTACCAACCTACCACCATTTTCTAATCTGTTAATGACCGAATGGTTAAGAAGTTCGCTTCGCAATCACGAGGTATCGAGTTCAATCCCGCTGCGTGGCATCTTGGGCAAATGTCTTTACCATCGATCACCGTACACTAGAGGTTAGTTCTTCTCGATGAGCAGAGCCATCAACTTTAATTCTAATCCTGTTTGAAAGTTGTTTCACTTGGTTTACTTCACTACATGAGAGTCGCATAAACGGCACTAAATCCCATTCAACCGAGGGAGCCTCTACGTAGTCGCTCGACATTCTAGAAATAGCAACCAAGTCGGCCTCACATCACACCATACCATCTTAAGTAAGGAAAGAATACATTAGATAATGTAGTCCTACGTAACCTTAAAAAAGACAGGATGGCCATAGATGGAATGCCTTTGATCATAGGTCAGCTCCATTAGGGTTGAACTGGTGCTAAATAGCAACAACAACAACAACAACAACAACAACAACAACAACAACAACAACAACACCACCAACAACAACAACAACAACTTCAGAAGCAAGAAAATAATAAAGATTTCTTCTTACATTGACACAAGTCCAGAAGTTTAGAGGAGGGTTAAGTCGTCGACCCAGTATTTGACTGGTACTTTATTTTATCGACCGCGGAAGGATGAAAGGCAAAGTTGACCTCGGTGGGATTTGAACTCAGAACGCAGTGAGCCACAACGAATACTGCAAGACATTCTGTTCGACGCGCTAACGACTCTCTTATAATTCCCCGCCTAAATATTTATCATCAGAGAAATAATAACCATCTTCTGTACACAGAGGGATGAGTAGCTTATATATATTTATAGTGTGTTCGGTATGTACTCGTATGGTTCGGTGTGTATTTGAATCTGCTTACATGTAATTTTATTTTGGTTTTAGACTTTATATTACACGAAATTATAAAAGCCTTGTTTGGAAGCATTATTAGTTGTATTATTTCCTTATTTAAGCCTTGTTTGTCCGCTAGCATATCTCAGTCGGTAAGGCATCAGACATTTAAACTGAAGGTCGCGGGTTCTTGTCCCTCTGCGGGCGCACGCAGTAATTTACACTCTTCAATCCAAGCAAGCTCAACCAGATGAAGCTTTGTTCTAGCTTTGATAATACATTAATACATATGGTGGAACGAGATGGCAAGACTATGTTTACATTAGGGACCCCCCCCCCCTTTAGGGAGTCAATTTCAGTTGTCCTGTAATTTTCGCGTTCGGGCGATGGCGTAGTCCCACGGTTTACGAATTTAAGCGTTTCAACCTGTACTTCGTTTAAGCTTCCATCTGAAACAGGAGCGAATGCTTAGTTATTGTACATTCACATTATTGAGTGGCTCTACATTAAGAAGTTATCATTAAGTAATTTATTACCAGGCGATACGGTGCACAAAGATGTTAGGTCATGCACTCTAGTATTCTTCATTAACAAACCATGTTATTAAATCTAATTAGGTTTCTATTACTGAGTTAATGTTTCAGTGTAAATCTCATTAAATTATCTGTAACAAAATCAAGGCCGCCATGTTGTAGCAGTGTACATTATCTATATAGTCGATATATAGTAAACACAATGCTATTATATATTCAACCACCGGCTGAAGGTTACCAAAATATCAAGGTTATATGGTGGTAACACTGCAGCTCCTCAACAGTGAGGGGAATTTTGGTTATAATTTGTAGATAGGAAATTAACAAGAAAACATTTCAGCAGCGATGAAGAATAAAACATATCAAAGATTGGGCAAACAAATATAACACTACCAACACCAGTAAGAACAACAAGCACCACCACAACTACAACTACAACCACAACCACCACCATCACCATCACCATCATCATCATCATCATCATCATCATCATCATCATCACCACTACCACCTCCAACATTATCACCAGCTCAAACAACACCACCAGCACCACCAGCACCACCAGCACCAGCACCACCACTAGCACCACCAGCACCACCACCAGCACCACCACCACGACAACCACCACGACAACCACCGCCATCATCATCTCCACCACCACCACCACTACCTCTATCATCATCATCACCGTCATCATCATCACCATCACCATCACCATCACCATCACCAGCATCATCATCATCATCATCATCATCATCACCATCATCATCTTCATCATCATCATCATCATCATCATCAACATCATCATCATCATCATCATCATCATCATCATCATCATCACCATCATC
>JAOPJM010001291.1:43199062-43209795 GCA_027124095.1 Muusoctopus leioderma
ATATATATAAAAATTATAAGTATGTGATAATGTAAAGAGCTAAACCAGGTTCAATAACACTATCCCAACATTCTGATTTGTGTCATTAGAATGTTTATACCTCGTAGTGGGGATGATTTACAAACATTGGTTTATAAAGTAAAGAAACGTGTTTAAGTGAACAACATGTAGTTATTATAATTTCCCAGTCGATTGAATTGATGAATTGGGTTTGGTTTCCGATTTAAATTGGTTTACGTGACTTTCGAAACTTTGTGGACGATCCCTATTACCATTTATTCTGTTCTACAAGAAGAATCAATTAATCGTCATCGATAATTACGAAAATCTAAATATGAACATTAAGGACGCGAATGTCACACTAGTATGAAAGAAATTATTGCTTCTGGCATAGGCACAATGCCATCAATTTAGTGGAAGAGGACAGTCAATTATATCGACTCCAGTACTTGACGGCGCGTGGCCTAGTGGTTAGGCTACTGGGCTCACGATCGAAGGTTCGTGGGTTCCATTCCCAGTCCAGGGCGCGCGTTGTGTCCTTGAGCAAGGCACGTTACTTCACGTTGCTCCAGTCCACTCAGCTGAAAATGAGTACCACCAGCAGTAACTGGAGGGTTAACCCTGCGACGGACTGGTGTCCCATTCAGTCGGGAGTCTTGCACTCTTAGTTCGCTTAGCGACACTGGAATCCGAGATAAGCTCCGGCCTGATGGTCCACGTAGGCTCAAGTAGAACTTTAACCTTTTTAACTTGACCGGTACTTTATTTTATGGACACCAGAAGGATGAAAGGCAATGTTGACCTCGGCAGGATTTGAACTCGGAACGTACAAAGAGCTGGATGATAAGAGAAATAAGAAATAACGTTGACATCCAAATTTCAAGAACTTCACGTGTGACTAGAGAAATGTGAGAACGAATCATAATGTAGACCTTTCATATCTTTATGAAAGCTCAGTGCAAGATCCGGAGTATGACGAAACTAGTGATGGTCTGAGTTGGCAACAGTTAGTCCACAGGAGAGTGCGATACGTTCACATGCTGTGAGAAGTGTAAAAGCTAACGTTTCCGACCTTGCTCTTCTTCACCTGACCGTGAGGAAGTGAGAGAATATGGAGGTTTCACTTGGGTTGCAGGCTAATAAAAATTTCTAAAAAGATCATATTTGAAATAAGTTTATTTTAATGTGGAGTATTCCTAAATATTTTATGAAATTATATAGTGGGCTGAGGGAAGGCATCTAAGTGAGAGCATGTCAATATTAAAGCCATATTTAAAACGATGGATTAGTAGTGTTGTTAGAGCCTCGGACAAAATGCCTTCCGGTATTTGTTCCGACTCTTTATGTTCTGAGTTCAAATCCCACCAAATCCCACCAAATCCCACCGAGGTCAGCTTTGCCTTTCATCCCTTCGGATTCGATAAACAAAGTACCAGTCATGTACTGAGGTCGATATAATCGACTGTTCCCCTCGCTCTTGTGCCTATATTGGAAACCATTAAGGCGGCGAATTGGCAGAGTCATTAGCGCGTCAGATAGAATGCCTTGAAAGTATTCGTTCTGGCTCACTGCACTCTGAGTTCAAATCCCGCCGAGGTCAACTTTGCCTTTCATCTTTCCGGGTCGATAAACTATAGTACCAGTCAAGTACTGGGGTTATTGGCCTTGTGCCTATGGTAGGAACAATTATTAAAGCCATATTTTCTGTCGTAACGTTTATCACACATCGAGTGCTGGGTCAGGATTTGTATAGATACATATTGATGTAACCGAGATGTTGCTCCAATCCACGTGCCTCTCCATCTGACATTGAAGGCCCATCACCGTGAGCCGTATCCAGAAAACACCCGTTTACCGCCACGAGGATGCTAGTGATAGGAGGTGGAATTAGAACCCAGAACGCAAAGATCCGCAAAAGATATCGCATGGTATCTTATATCGACGCTCTAACAATTCAACCAATCTATCGCCCTCGATTACCTCTTTATTTATTGACCTCAATATGATGAAATGCCACGTTAACCTCGTTGGGATTTAAACTCGGAATACAGAGAACCAGAACAATACCACAAGGCATTCTATCCGACCCTCTAACGACTCTACCAATTCATCGCCTAATTAAAGCCAATAGTTGTTATTGTTCAATGAACACATACTAAATAGTTCTTAAATAATAATTAATTTTATTTACCTAAATATTAATATATTTCAATTAAATGCGTACTTTTAAATAAACAGGAATGTTTTATTTTTGTTGTATAATAACTAGCAAATGTGTGTTTCTCGCATTATATAAAAAACCTAAGCACGTTTTAAGAATTTATCGATTTCGTACTCATTTTAGACATTCTATTGAATAAGGTGCAACAGTTGTTATTATTGTTGTTGTTGTTGTTGATGTTGATGTTTTTGGTGTTGTTGATGATGTTTAGCCACAGGTCAGGCATACTTATGATCGAAGGCGTCCTAGCACTGACCAACCTATCTTGTTGTATATCCATTACTGCATAATCCTATGTGACCTTGCTTTTTATAAGACCTTCAGCAAGGGGTGAATTGAAGAAGATTTGGCTGCAGGTATAGCGGCTACACTGAGTCTCCTTCGTTGGTTCCATATATAATAGCTGTAGGCTGATGGTAAGTCCCAAAACGAGGTATTGCTCCCACATCTGGGACGGTATCGCTGCTACACACATGCAGACATCCTAGACCACATCAAGAGAAAGGCCATTCGACTGGTTGGCATGAAGTTACACACTCCAACCCTCTGGCCCACAGACACGCTGTCTCCTTTCTCTGCATTTTCTACCGCTACTACAATGGCTTCGGATCTGGCTAGTATAGTACCACTACCATTCAGGCACTCTCGACTCACTCATCTCTCCTCCTCCCATCACCCAGGCCTCTCAGCAACCACGACGTCCAGATTTTTCTTCTAGAATGTCTGCCCTCTGGCAATTTCTCCCAGCACATGTTTCTTTGCTGCAGTCGGCAACTTGCAACAGTTTAAGCGAAATGTTAACAGAATCGATCTCATCGATCTCAGAGGCCAAGGCCATAACTCCCTCCTCCAAACTAAATTAATAAAAAAAGAACACTCGGTTATTATAATGTGAGTTATAACATCGCTCACTCGATTGCGCTGTTTTAATTAAACATTTTCCTTGTTGTGTCCCTCATAAGCAATAGCTTATAGAAAGACGGCTACCACCAGACTCATTTAAGCATGAATCACATCAGAGTCTTCATTGTTGGTACAACACCCACTTAAGAATTAAGACACATTTTTATTGTTATACAATATAAAGGAATGTTGCTTCCTTCCTTCTTTGGGTCCTTAACTCCTGGTGGAGTCGTAGCGGCGCCATTGTGACATACAGCGTGTCTTAGGCATTTAAACCTGGCAGAGTTCACCCCCCTCCAAGTTTCACAACTGCTGATTTCTTCCAGAGAGAAAGAGAGAGACTGACAAACAAACAGACAGACAGTCATACAGAGAGGAGAGAGAGATAAGAAATCAACCTCAGTGTTTGACTGGTACTTTATTTTGTCGACCCCGCAGTGATGAAAGGCAAAGTTGACCTCGGCGGGATTTGAACTCAGAGCGCAGTGAGCCGGAACAAATGCTGTATTAACTGGACGTAGCATGGCCGAATAGTTAAGAAGCTTGCTTTGCAACCACGAAGTCTCGTGTTCGATCCCCCTGCGTGGCATCTTTCGCAAGTATCTTTACCATAGCCTCGGATCGACCCAAGCCTTGTGAGTGAATCTGGCTAGACGGAAACTGTATGGAAGCCCATCGGATGGATTGTAGCTGTAATTCAAAGATCCAACCTTGTCACACTGTGTCACACTGTGTCACGCTGATTCGGTCTAAGGATTACGTTACGGGTACACGTATCTGTGGAATGCTCAGCTGCTTACACGTTAAATCAATGAGTAGGCCGTTCCGTTGATCGAACAATGGGATACTCATCTTCGAAAGTGACGGAGAATCAATCATTAACTGAACTAATAGAAGTACACTTGTTAAAGTATTTAATATAAGGCAATCACACTAAAATATCTCCGAACATGGCTTCTATTTAAGTAAGGTATGGAAAACCATATTTAATCTTACCCTACCGCTACAACGATTATATTGTCTAATATGAGCTAGTATTGACATACACAGCAATATATTCATTGCACTTAAAACTATTATTGATGCAATCTAAACAGCTAAAAACTTTCGACCGAAAAAAGTTTGCCTCCATTTTTATTTCCTTTATTTATTTGTGTTTGTTTTGTTTTTTTTTTCTTTTTGCAAGTTATTTTTTTTCCTCCACCAACTTTAAAAGTTGTTTTGATTCTAATTGCAGCTGAATGCTTTGTAATTATTTGAAATATAGTTTCATTGGATAGTATTGTTGTATTAATTACAGCAGCATATAATGAAGTTTCATTAATTGCTAAAAAATTGGAATTATTGATTTCAATCAAACTACTCATACGAAAGGTAAACAACAGCAATATAGACAACAACTACTGCAACTACAACGACTACTACTACTACTACTACTACTACTACTACTACTACTACTACTACTACTACTACTACATATGAACGACTCCTACAACAGCCATTAATAAAAAAAATAATGATTTCTCGCATTGGCACAAGGCTACAAAATGTGTAGGGGATGGTGTATAGGCGATCTAATTAACAGGAATACATGCCTGATAATTATTTCATCGACCTTTGAGGTAAGGAAAGCAAAAATAAATTACCTCCTGTAGATTTCAACTGCAACATGTATGAGGAAATTAAATCCAATATGATATGTATTCCAGTGCTAGCTCTTAACCTTTCCGCTAGTCCATCGCATTTTAAATAATGGTTTATGGACGTTGTATTTTTTGATCGCTTAGTCAGGAGTGAGACGCAGTACCCATCACCCTTTTTCAGGGCCTCCGAGACTGGTTGGAATGGAGGAAAAATGTATCAGACCAAAGACCTGGCCCGAATGCTTGCAACAGAGTAGACTCCGCTAAAGGCACCTAAGGGTCATGTGGTGGTGTTAAACAGGGCGATGGATTACATCTACCAGCCAAGTAAACCACGGCGACATTTGAACTCAGAACACAAAAAAGACAGAACAAATACCATAAGGCATCCTGTCCGACCCTGTAACGATTTCACCAGTCCACTGCCCTAGACTGGTACTTTATCTACCCTGAAAGAATGAAAGGCAAAGCTGTCCTCGGCGTGTTTTGAACTCAGAGTGCAGTGAGCCGGTACGAATACTGCAAGGCATGCTATCCGATGCTCTAACGACTCTGGCAATTGGCCATGATTCCTTATATTAGCACAAGAAAACTGTAAGAATGTGATATAGACGATTAAATCAGCTTTAGTATAGTTGTTATTGTTGTTTTACTCCATGTAAGCCCTGCTCCAACAGACATATGATCTCAGACTACATTATCCAATGTGTCCTTTCTTTTAAGGTGTGATATGTGGAAGATTAGGCTGTTAGTTCTAGCAAGACGAGTGACCATGTAGAGGCTTCCTCATTATAGTTGTTATGAAAAGGGCAAATGAATATCACATAGCATTTAGCATTAGACACTTTACCGTTTCTGCCACTGCACTGACTTCTAAAATAATTGTTTCTAATTTAGGCACAAGGCCAACAATCCCAGTACTTGACTGGTACTTTATTTTATCGACCCCGGAAGGATGAAAGGCAAAGTTGACCACGGCGGGATTTGAGCGCAGTGAGACAGAAAGAACACCGTAAGCTATTCTGTCCAACATGCTAACGACTCTGCCAATTAATAATAATAATAAGAGTGAGATCCAGAAATGGCTCAAAAGCTCTGCATTAAAAGGAGAAACAGAAGGCCTGATTCTACCGGGACAAGATCAATGTCTAGCCACAAATAATTACAGAAATAGAATAGTCTAATACCTAATGCAGACTATGTAACCAATACAATGAAACTGTTGACCACATCAACTCCAGCTGCCGAATCGTTGCCAAGTCTGAATATATACATACACATGACCGGGTTCGCAGCTATATCCACTAGGCAATATGCCAACTATTCAGTGAAAAAACCGAAAACAAGTGGTATATACATGTACCAATAACGGTACATGACAACAACCTGGCCACAATCTTGTGGGATATGCCTATTCAAACTGACAGGGAGATCAGGGGGAACCAGCCGGATATAATAATCAAAGATTGGAGAAAAGATATGAGTACACTGATAGACACCGCAGTTCCCTCTGATGAAGATATTAACCGAAAAGAGGTAGAAAAGCTGTATAAATATAAGGACCTCGAAATTTTAGATAAACAGGGTGTGGGGCATGATGGTAAAAATAGTGCCAGTAATAATAGGAGCTCAAGGTATGGTAAAACAATATGAGCAAAACCATACAAGCCATACCAAGGCCCATAACGTTACACACATCCCCCCAAAATAGCTATGTTAGACACAGCCCACATCCTGTTCAAGAAATTATCAATTCAATAGCACAACCAAACACTACAGATTATGCACACAACATACATCCCAGACAATAAGTACCCAATAAAATAACACAATTCACACTACACATAAGTAAGGAGTTAACATCCAATAACATAACACAACACACACACCTGCACACATGACACTCGACACTACAACACTAGTAACTGGACAGATGCAAATTTGTTTAATGCTGCACTAGCCAAACATATTCACTACACAGCGAAGTAACAGATGCTATA
This sequence comes from Muusoctopus leioderma, assembly GCA_027124095.1. Taxonomy (NCBI): domain Eukaryota; kingdom Metazoa; phylum Mollusca; class Cephalopoda; order Octopoda; family Octopodidae; genus Muusoctopus; species Muusoctopus leioderma. Next base: position 43,205,830 of record JAOPJM010001291.1, read on the forward strand.
CACAACAGAACACACAGTAAAACAGCTCTAGAAATAGTAAGCTAAACCTCCATAACAAATGGGAAATGCACACAATGCTGCACACACCTCAGGAACGTGGAGGTGCACCTGGTGGTGCAGTAGAAATCGCATGAAACTATCAATAATAATAATAATAATAATAATAATAATAATAATAATAATAATAACAAAAAAACAACAACAACAACATACTCAGAAACAACAACAATAATAATGCCTGAATTGGCAATAAATGATTCCAGACGATGTTGCTTTGTAATCTGCATGGCAATTATTATAAGATTGGTTAAATATTTGCCGGGATTACGGCTGTACACCGTACTGGAGATTGATAGCTTTGATTAAATATATTACGTTGATAATTTCAGACTGACTACCGAGAAATGACTAACTTCAAATACTGTGAAATGAAGCAAAGTTCCATGCCAAATATTTATGTCATACTTGCCAATTCTCCTATTGGCTTAGTGGATTAAGAAAGCTACGAAAGCAGTAGACTATCACATATATCAGTTTAATATATATCCGCGTACATACAAACACGCACACTCACAGATATACGTATTTGTTTATACAAACGTTAGACAAAATACGCAATAGACATAGTAGAGTATGGGGCTAACAGACTGTTACTACTGAGATTTTCATGACTAGCAATTGGCACAAAACAATATATATATATATATATATATATATATAGTATGTGTATGTGGCCCACTTGTTACATATATATATATATATATATATATATATATATAGTATGTGTATGTTGCCCACTTGTTACAGATGTAAGCACTCGATGCTGTGTATCCGGCTAACTGTATTTCATATATACAGAACTCCAATTCCGTGTATGTATCCAGGAATATAATACTAAAGCAGAGTATTATAAGAATTCACGATAAGATAAGATTTCAATATAACATTTTTATTCAAAGACTTTTAAGGATGAGGTCAATATATCAAATCACCAGCTGGTTCCAGAATAGATATGGAAGTGACATTAAGATCTGGAAGTGACATTAAGATCTGAAGTGACATTAAGATTTGAGTATTTAGACACCACTACCCCTGAAATTAGAATTAGATATATATCCGACTACGTAATTAACACATAAGGAAATTAGATAAATAGGTTTGGTTAAAAAAAATAAAAGTTGTGTTTCAATCTCTGCACTTCATTGTCATGTCCATGTACTTTTACCACACATGAGTTTGTTGTGCAAGTTATTCTAACCGATGAGATATTCCAATTGAGAGGAAAAGTATTTATTATTAAACAATTATAACCGAGTGACAGAGTTCTTTGACTGCTAACTAAATAATGTCTAATAATAATTAAACTGTTGTCGCTGCTGATGTTGCTTTACTCCACCAATTTTATATAGCTTTCCCCTTATGCCATGTACAACATACACACTCTTCTCTTTGTCTGCTTGTCTTGTCTCCAGACATAATATATCTCCGACTCATACACACACACACAGAAAGAACAAAAACAAACACGAAGAAAAAACCCCAAAGTTGTTCATTAGATTCACTTTGTCGTGTTTTCTAATGGCCGATGTTTGTTCTACACTCTTTTCTTTTATCTCTTTATTTTTATTAATATTATTTTTATTCTTATCATAATTTATTGTTATTATCTTTCTTGTCAGTTTTTCATTATTTCACAACTATATTATTATTTTTTTTTTTTTAGAGAAAGCTACATATTCCCCACCTTCTTTAATTATGTCTTCTCTCCCTTATCTCTGGCGACTGCTTCCGTTCTTTGTTCTTCGACCAATCTTTTGAACAATCGAAACACAGTTCCTGCAACATTGCTTGCAAACAAAGACTATAAAATAATATTTCTTCATGTTTCCATCCATTCCATTATTAAAATGCTTTACTTATTAATTTGAATACATATCCTCTTTCAGGGTTTTTTTCCCCTTTTGTTTTGTTCGATTAATTTCGTTTTCCTTTTTCAACCCAAATTATTCTTTCATATTATTTTGAATTTAACTTTTGTCAGCTGAATTTTAATTTGGAGTTTACCAAATCTTGTTCATGTTGATTCAAAAGTTTATATCTTCAGTGTCTGAAATTTTAGAACATGCTCACGAGTGTTTATAATTATATACAATGTTTATTGCTTTTTAAAGTTAGTAATATGTTTTTATATATAATTCTCCGGAAGAACCGAGTCTGTGACCCGGTTTGGATTTTCTCTGCTGTTACCATCTTCATCTTACGTCGCTAATGCCAATAAAGAAAGGCATGAATGTCATAAGGTTCCTTTCCCACTCACCCACTAAGACTTGATGCCCTGTACTTGTTGTATAAGTAATTAAATCCAGAATGAGTTATGTTAAGAAGGGTATCAATAAATTATGTTTATTTGTTATCAATAATTACTTATGTTAATTAATGCCAATGATTTACTTATGTAAACAGTACTTGACTCATTGAAGAATCTAGTTAAGAAAAAAAGGAATAGAAAAAAGAAATGTGATTGTGATTTTTTTTTAATGAACCGTTAAAGATTCGGACTTTTTGAGAACTCACAATAAAGTCTTGTGTGAGCTAACATTTAGCTATATTTTGAAAGTATTCTCACTATCATCATCATCATCATAATAATCACTTCATTTTCTTTTCTTTTTCTCTACATGTTTCTAATATATATATATAGGTAAGCAAATTATCAATTTGCTTGTGCAAATTGATATGGCTGAAGTACAGTCGATATGAAATTGAAACAAAATAAATGCGGTAATTGAAAATCATCATTTCGTTTTTAATTTTATATATATATATATACACACATACATACATATATTATATATATATATATACATACATATATTATATATATATATATATATACACACATACATACATCACTTCCCTACCTGCCTCAGCCGGTCTAGCACACGAAGCTATGCTAACATTACTATAATGAAATTCACAAACTTGGCATTGCTATCATCACCATCACCAGCAGCATCTCTCTCTATAACCCTCAGATGACTCAGCATTATATTACTTCCATTCAGCCGCAGCTCTGCACCCCCCCCTTCCACACGCACATTTGTATTTCTGCAGTTGTGTTGCTGATGATAATGATAATGGTGGCGGCGGCGGAGGAGTATAGTAGCAGTAGTAATAATAGAAACGACGTTGATGGTGGCGTGGTGGTGTTGCTGTTTGGTAGTATTTCTCAGTAAATATTATATAGTTGAACAAGCTTTATGTTGTTGACATGATTGCAGCAGCTGCTGTTATTGTTGTTGTTAGTCCACAATCACCACTACTACTACTACCACAATCACCACTACTACTACTACCACCACCACCACCATTACTACTACTAGTACTACTACTCACAATGTTTTCTTTGGTTACGGTTAATTTCAATGTTACTATCAGTACGAATATTAAACATACACGGCTGCTAGTTGAGGGGGGAGCCTCTACGTACGTGGTTGCTTGACCTTGCTAGAAATGGGAACCAAATCTACCTCTACCACCTCGAAAAAAAAAAGACATTAGGTGATGTAAGTTAGTCGTAGGAAACGTTATGACTAAAAGTACAAATAGGATGGTCATTGTTGGAACGCCTTCAATTCAAGGCTGACTTTGAGTTAACAACAAAACTATTACTGCTGCTACTCGTACACGATTTCTTCTTCTTTAACTACTACTACTGATGCTGCTGCTGCTCGTATAGGCTACTGCTACTATATTATTACAGTAGCTGCTGCTAACACTACTACTACTACTACAGTTACACCACTAGCACTACTACTATTTGCTATTATCATTTAAACTGTTTCTAATTACTTAATAAAAATATTATATATATATATATATATATATTTATAATATTTTTATTAATCCAGTTTCAGTCTCCTATGACTCCGGTGTTTCACCAGACGTGACTGCCAGACATGACTA
>JAOPJM010001291.1:43230788-43242519 GCA_027124095.1 Muusoctopus leioderma
TAAACAAAATAGGAGAAATGTTCACTTACTTCTAGAAATCTCATATTGCTTTTATCTAAAACATATTTTCGAATCTTTCTCGCCGCAAAGACCTCTGGTATAGATGCAGTATGATCACATCTAGACATTATATGTTTTTAATGAGAGATGTAAGAGATTTCAGGGAATAGGATCTGTTTTCGGGGCTACCACAAATTAAAATTGAACTCATAATGATATTTGGTATGAGGAAAAAGTGATCTTGGAAAGTCTATGTTTGAAGACTTTAGGAGGAATGGATATTGCGTATCCAGAGAGATGAAGTGGGATTCATTATTGATTGCATTAGAATCAACAAAATGTTTCAAAGTAGCCTGCAATCAAATTCTAAGTTTTCATCTAAAGCTCAGAAAGTACGATTGTTAAAAGTAAGATCAGCTGAAACTCACCAATCACCGTTGAAAATAGAAACCAGGAAAAGCAGGGAATGTTAAAGCAGAGTTCTGTGATCGAGCAGAATTGACGAATTGCTTTGTTCGTGTAATCTGAATTTAGTAATCTGAATTTAGGGTTCAAATTAGACATATGTTCTAATGTAGTGTTTAGTTCTATAATAAATACATTCATTGAAGAAGACGTACATATTCTTTAAGAACTATATCATAGTATTTGTAACATTTATATTCAATGTAATGTAATTTTAATGTGTTAATATGTCACTATCCTATAGGCTGCATAGAATAGGCATTATTACTTGTTCTATATATATATTATATTTAATGTAGTACAAATTATTTCCAGTAGGCCATTGGTGAAGAGAACGATGTCATATTATATAGAACAAATCCGTTTTGTAAACAACAATTTTAGGACCAACTATTTCAGAATCAAAGAAAGTACATCATATAGTCACTCATTCATTTAATTCGCGAGACATGGACAAAACAGTTAGCTATTTTTAGCATGCTGGTTGATAAGGCTGAGATTTAATGAATTAGATTATATCGTATATGCAACTACAAATATAGTTTCTAAAGGTAAACCCTTAAAATTCTTAGATTGGATGATTATTTTCCTGGAAAACCTTCCTCCTGTTATATGAGCGATTTGACAAAAGATTTTTATGATTTGAATTCTATACTTTGAAATTCATTGTTAATGATTTTACTTTTTATTTTTATTGAGCGCCAATATTTTCAGTTTTCTTCAAAGGATTCGCCTTTCTATACCGTTAAATGTATTCTCCATTCTCTGTGCTTCAATACTCCCATATATTCCAGTGTCTTCTTTAAGAACAGTTAACAATGCTTCCCAACACAAATGTAAAATATGAAACAGAAGTTTTAATAAACCTAGGATCATATTAATAGCATATTAGCAAATGGCATCCTAGCAACTGATGATGAAATGATGAAATACCGTTGAAAGTATTTGATCTATAATGGGCAGCTATTACTGTGTATTCCAATTGTTATATGGGTACATGATCAGTTGATTTAACTGGTTTATTTAAACATCAAAGAACAACAGTATTTCTGATTGCCTAATGTAACCGTTTTTTTTTTGTTCTTAGATTGCTTGAAAAATGAATGTATCTAAAATTGCAGCAGTTCTAAAAAGTTCTATATATTGCAGTACATGTGTGTTCATATGCATTCAACAAAATAGACTTGAGAATTCACGTTTACCAGGTCTGATATTTAATCATTCGTTTCATTCACGACAAAAAGAAGAAAAACAAATCGAAAAAACTAGAACTGTTTAATCCGAAATAATTTTACCACACTTCTTCTCATATATTTCAGCTGAGTCCATAAAATCGACGTTGTTAATAAAACTTGGAAAATCTTGTGTGCTGGATTGTTATAACTGACGGAAAATTTTTCCTTTTACTGCTATTTATGATTCTAGTGCTATAGAATAATAAATAATAGTAAACCAAGAAAAAAGATGATACAATTCTTTTAATGACTGTTGTTGGCTATTGCTGTTAAGTAGTCCACAATTGCTAACCCGACAATACGCTTTTACCATGCCTCTATAATTGAAAAATGTAATCTCTTATAGATACAATAAATCAATGCCACTCAATACTCTGATAGGATTTAAAGTGTCAATAAGGGAAAATACGACAATAACCGCACAAACTGTGTTTTCATATAATACGAAGAAAGGATAGATTTATGGGTGTTAAAAGTTTCTTTGAAGTGTCAGAAAGCGCCGATAAACGTTAATTCCATCGCCAAATATACGGGTAAATAGGAAAAGCACTCAAATTTACATATCTCTCTGTAGCGAAATGTTTTCCCCGTAGTGAAAGGGATCCTAACGGATAAATATTCCTGAATTGCTATTTGGTTCTTCTATTCTTTACTCATTTGATCACGTTAAGAGGGATTTTCTATGTAGCTTTGTGAGAGAAAAAAACCCCCCAAAACAGCTTTACTTCACACTGACAGATGTTCCATTTTTTGTTGCTGTTGTTTTTTGGCATTTCAATAAGAATGAGGTTATTCATATTTCTGTTGAATATTAATAGCGTTGATTTATTACATATATTCGTAAACGAAACTTGCAATTATGTTTTAATATATGATTATCTAAGCCCAGCTTACATTCATAGCTTAATTTAATTAGCAGGCGTCAGTATTAAACATTCGTTCATTTTTGTATACAAGCATGACAACATTTATGTTAATCTTGCAGAAACATATTACATTTTAATATGATCATATCATTGAATCCCCATTCTTATACGTCAATTGAATCGACTCGTGTACATTACTGGTAATTGTTGTATCGACCGTGGAAGAAATCAAATCGAAAGATAATCATGGCGGGAATGGAATCAAGACATACAGTAACGTGACAACTAAATAATACTACAAGATATTTAGTGAAGCACTCTACCGTTTATACCATCCACCTCTCTATTTCATATACATAAAAAGCCGTAATATTAATGTGTAACATATGCACAAGGGTACACATATTTGGAGAGGAGCGAACAGACGATTAAATTGTTCTGAGTACTTGTACACTGAAGACGTGTGGCCTAGTGGTTAGGGTGTTGGGCTCATGATCGTAAGGTCGTAGGTTCGATAACCTGAGAAGGCGACGTGTTGTATCCTTGAGCAAGGCACTTCATTTCATGTAGCTCTAGTCCACTGTGCTGAAAATGGATACCAGCAGCAGCTGGGGGTTAAGCCTACAACGGAACGGTTTTCCGTTCAGGGGCGAGTATTGTACTCTCAATCGATTAAACGCATCAGAAACCGGGATATGCTCCGACCTAATGAGCCTCTATAGGCTCAAGACAGACGTTAACCTTAAAGTACTTGATTGCTACTTTATTTTATTGATCCCGGAAAGACGAATGATAAAGTCAACCGCGACTGGATTTGAACTCAGAACGTAAAGAGCCGTGACTGAATGCTGCACTGTAATTTGTATGGCACTCTCCTGATCCAACCCCTACCCACCCCACATTCTATACTCTCTAATATTTATTTCTAGCTTCAGAAGAAGCCCTCAAATTTGTGGGGAGAGATTATAGCCGATTAAATCGATCCCAATACTTGACTGCTACTTTATTTTATCGATCTCGGAAGAACAAAATGCTAAGTCATCCGCAGCGGATTTGAACTCAGGACATAAAGATACGTAAGTAAATACCGCATTGCATTTTGTCCGTCGCTCCACTGATTTTGCGATCCACTGAATCCTATTAGCTGTAATATTTTAAAAAAAAAAACATCTTGCCTACTCAACGAGCAAAATACTCTACCGTACAAAAAAAATCTGAGAGCTTTACAAAGCTAAAATTAGCCTGAGATTTAAACCAATACTTGGTTTCAACCATTGTGATTTCGTTTTATATTGGAGCAGCACCTCATGTATTGAATCCTGTTCTACTTAGTATTGACATTTTATTTCATAATCTCCCTTTCAGTATTTATCTATATTTGAAGTTGTTCTTGTTTGACACCGAGAAGCCCTGATCAAGCAGACCTATAGCACATATGTATCCAGGAGAATGGTCAGGGCGTAATAGTTGCTATTCCTCTAAACGTATCATTGGTAATGGGTCTCCGAGATTAGTATTTGAGGTTAATGAGTTTATTGATGCTGCCGTTACTTTTGTGTGTATGTGCTTTTGTTATCTTTGTCTGGATGGAATGGGAGTCATATCTGTTGTTGTTGTTGCTGTTGTTGTTGTTGTTGCTGTTGTTGTTGTGTTAGATCCAGGTCAACCATGAACGAGGAGACCGATAAGCAAAGGCATTCCAGCCATAACCATTCGTCTTTTTAGGAGTATCTAGGACTACATTATCTAATGTATCCTTTTATTTTTTGTTACGACAGAGTGCGATTTGAGGGAGATTTGGTTGTTATATCTAGCAGGTTCAGCGACCAGATAGAGGCATCCTAGCCGGTTCTGGCTCCCTTGTTGAGTGAGTCCTAGTACTATCAGGATGCAGTTGTACTGGTGTTGAGGGATGTTTCAGTTATGCCTGGGTGCTTGGCACATGTAGTGACAGGGACTATGTGAGCTTGCGTTGGCTGCGTCAACAAAATCTGCTCCATACATGCCCATGTTGATTCTTAATATGTTAATATATTGTTTTGACGAAAGTGTTGTTTGTTTGTGTTAACACAATTTGATGACTGTGACTACTCATAAATGTCAGTAAATCGTGTACTTTTCCCTATGTCTTCTATATGTACAGTCAATATTATAGTGTTGTTTTAAGTAATCCTAGTATATCTTTCTTCTGTGTGTGTGTGTAGTATGTGACAGTTAATTCTATTTGGTCGATGCTACATTATATTTGTTTGAAGACGTGTTTCTTGATGATCGACATAGGGTTGAAGTAGTTGTGCAAAAATTTCTCAAGATTGGGGGTGAAGAGATAACAGGAACATCATATGTGTATAAGGCTATGCACGAATTGTAAACGTATGGCATGTTTGAGGTGGTGTATGTTTAGTTATGGATTAGAATAAGGCTCTTTACAGAAGTCCTTTCGAGGATTTTCAGATTATGTTATGCAGTTCTCATAACCTTCGTAGGCCTTCATAGACTGGTGAGATTTGATATTCAGATGCATTTGATATTCAGATTAAATATCTTTAAGTCAACGTATGTAATAAAAATTGTGGATGATTCCAGTTTGTATAGTTCTTGAGAGGGATGAGTGAGGAACGTGTTTTGTGTCATGCCTGGGAGATGAGACTGAGTAGACGGAAGGCGGTGAGCCAGATGCTGTTATGTGTAACTGTAAAAGAATCAATGAGAGAAAACAGTGCATTTCTGAGCTAGTGGCTGTAATGTGTTGGCAATCAGTCGAATTGCCTTCTTCTCGATGTACCCACGGATATGTGTGTGTGCAGCAGCAGCGCCGTCCCTGATATGTGAGCAGCACACCAACATGTGATATACATGAGCTTTGTACAGGGGTCAGCAACTTATCAAATTTGAACTATTTTCTAGCTCCGAATGAAAAGATTAACTTTACGGACAGCTCAGGTGCTGCTATAAATATATGAGAAGTTTCCTTGAGAGATTATCGGGGTTTATAAACGCTTGCATTTGTAGAGACCTTTATATATTTTATTGTGTTATTCGCAACTAGAGAGGGTGAGGTTGGCATATGTTTCGAGATAAACAATATTGTCGAAATAGCTCTATAAATGATTATTATCAGCAGTCATATATGTTTTATATTGCAGAATTAAATTGCGCACTAAGTAGCTGAGGTAAAGGATAAATACATATGTGCACTTTAAAAGTACAAGATGTTAACCGTACTTGCGTAAATATGTTGACAAATGTAAACATATCTTTTCAGCGCATTTCTTTAACTACAGAAAAATAGTAGATGATCTGAATCGAATTTCAACTCTAATTGCAGTCATCTTCAGAGAACATATACACCTCATTCTGTCCTTAGAGAACTACGCAAACAAGGGCTTATAGATTATATATGGCAAGCTTATAGATTATTCATACTTTTTTGCTGTACGTAGAGAAATACGTTGAAAAGACATGTTAAATATTTATCATTGTCAACGTGTATATTTACACATTTACGCAGCTATAGTTAAAATCTTGTACTTTTCCAGTTCAGATATGTATTTAGCCTATATCTTAGCTGCTTAGTGCGTAATTTAATGACGACAACGCCAGTGATAATGATGGTGATGATGGTGATGATGATGATGATGATGATGATGATGGTGACGACGACGACGACGATCATGATGATGATCATGATGATAATGATGACGATGACGAGACTGACGACAGCGATGCTGAAGACCAATAACGAACCGACGCAGACGAAGAAGCGAACCATTACTTAATTTTTTAATGGAATTAACCACCTATATAGGTACTAATATTATGCAAATTGGTATTCCCAATTCGCTAACATTACCATATTTGGTGGGTTTATAAAGCCATTAGTTGCATATTTCTCTACGGACAGAATGAGGTGTACGTGGTTTCTGAAGATGACACAAATTAGAGTTAAAACTTGAGTCAGATTATTCATTCTTTTTCTGTACATAGAGAAATACGTTGAAAAGACGTATATTTACATTTGTCAACGTTTATACTAACATTTATGCAGCTACGGTTAAAACCTTGTACTTTTACAGTAAAGATATATATTTATCCTGTATTGAAAGAATATCAATATCAGTAGACAATAATTGCATTACTATTCGACAGGAGACTGCAGGTAAAGTACAAGTCAGTATACTGTCGTTTAGATCCATGGCGGCCCTGATCAAGCATAGCTATGATCAAAGGCATTCCGTCCATGACCACCGCGTCTTTTTTCAAGCATAGTGTACTCTGGACTACATTATTCAATGTGTCTTTTTTAAGACCGAAGGATGTGATTTGAGGGATGTTTGGCTGATTTTTCTCTGTGTTGGGGTGACCACGTAGAGGTGTCCTTGTTGTCTCATCAGTATGTTGTAAGTAGGGGACCCGATACAGAGGCCGTTAGATTAACACTATTGATGAGGACCATTTCATATTTGTTGTGACCGATAAAGTCAGAATGGACTTTGTAGATATTTCAACCCAAGAAGAAATGTTATAATGAGAGATTCTATTCTAGGTACACAGACACAAACACACACGTGAACAAGCACACATACACACATGCGCTCATACATACAGACACAAAACCACGCACATACACAGGCGCGCGCGCAACACATAGAAAAATATATATAGAGAGAGAAAAGGTGAATAGAACGTCTGGAGAAATATTTACTCAATATTTATTTGTATGATCATGTGTACGCATATAAATGTAAGCCTGTTTATGCATATTTATATAATCATAATTATTTTGGAGCAGATGTTTGCAGCGAAATGTGTTGTGATGGTTGTCAAACTCTCCGCTTAAATATTATTGATTTTAGATAGCGCTAAATATCTCAACGCTTAAAGAACTATAACATCGAAAAAATAAATCTGACACCAGACTATATTAAGGTTTCGTCAAAATACAAATGACCACTGTCTTAATTCGGCCAGCTAACAGTACTAACGAAACCGTGATTCGTCAAGGTTTTTTTCTTGCATTTTTTTAAAATTGTGTGTGACTTAGACATAGGTGGTAGGTCTACGACACGATCTTTTGGCGCGGCCTCCGAGACTGGTGGGGCAACAGAGTGGATTCCGCTAATGTATTATCAGTACAAAATTAACGAGAGAGACATTTTAAAAAGTTTAGCTTTTCTTTTTAATGAAATGCGAATATGAAGGAGGGTGTTGAACTCGATTAAAATGTCTTGACATTGGCTCTGAGATCAGTGATGGCAATTAAAATAACGGTAGAAGTTGAGTAGTAATCTGTTTGTCCCAGATCATTTTATGCCGATGACAGCTTTTGAATTTACGCAAAATTAAATGTTTGACATTGCAACAAAGATTGAAATATATGAACTGAAATATTTCGTAACCCCACAGTTACGAAATTTTGAAATTTCAGTTAAAAACATATAATGTGTGCTTGCCTGAACCGACGCCATTTTTGTTAGTATAAATGTACATTAGGTTTCCTATCCGGTCCTTTAAACCATTTTAGGACTTGTTGATAAATATTAAATATAGTATGGAGATTAATCTATAGCAAGTTATGAGCTATAGCATTATAAGAAAACGGAACACTCGTAAAGTCCAGAGTACTGCCGCTACTTACAGTGATCAAATATATAACATTAGTTAACTACTCATGGATAGGTAAGCTCGACCGTTGAGAGCTAAGTACCTTGGCCACGAACACAATGTAGTACCGTTAACAGAATACGAACCACAAACCCTCAGACAATGCTTTGTACGGTAACTTATTGAATCGGCCATTTGCGCTTCTGATATTCTAATTACCTGTAAATAAAGGCACTGAAGAAGGTGCCCTAGCATGGCCACAGTTCAATGACTGAGATCATTAATAGAGTGAAAGACTGTTTATTTATCACGGCACTAACGTGTAATGTTTCCTAAAACAATAATTTAAACCCAATCTATTTCCATTGTTTTTATTGCGCCAGCATTTTGAAAACACACCATTGAAATAATTGTATCAAAACATTTATTAAAAACATATTTCCACAATGTATTTCACATTAATTGAAAAAAGAATTCATGATTTATAATTGTAAAATAATTTCTTACCGGAAGTATAAAAACAAAAGTATAAATTAATTACAAACATCGTAAACATCACTACCACTATCATCTTTATAATCAACAACCTACGAGGTGGTATCAGAAAGTTCCCGAACCAGGCTTAAAAAGCGTACACCAGTACTGCAGTAAATAACATATTACATATATTAATTATATTAGAGCACCATCCTCTTCGAAGTAGTCCACTTGGGAACGTATTCAGTGATCCCAGTGTGTCTTGCACACCTTAAAAGCACCGCGTAAGTCCATTTGCTGAAGGCTGTCTAATATCACCTGCTATTCCGTGTCAATATCGTCTACCAGGCGACTCCCCTTCACCTTCAATTTCATTTTGGGAAACACTGCGAAGTAATATAGTGATAGATCAGGAGAGTACGGAGGGTATTGTACGGCCGTTTCTTTTTCAAAACTGTTAATTTTACTTCATTTATTGTGCGACCTGTTCACTGACACGATTTCTCTGCAGAGAAATCGTGTCAGTGAACAGGTCGCAAGAGTTGCGACGAAGATTTATTTTTTCTTTGTCAAAAAAGCAATGCTTGTTCAGGTTTTCCGGGAAAATCTCCTGGCAAACTCCATAACTGATTCCAGTCACGTGAGAGAGCTGATGGATTACTCCACGACTTTCCTCATGGATGAGTTCATGAATGGAATTTGTCAACCATCACAAAAATCTCAGACTCATTGAAGAATATCGTTACAAAACCTCGCAGTGGCTGGGCTGTGAGAGGTGGAACAGGGAAAAAGAAAGTAATATAAAGAGAGGTAGATTAGATGAATACACAGATAGGTAGGAAATTAACAGTGTGATAGGGGGGGGATATAGTCAGTGGTCATCCATAGTCAGGCGAGCATACGGTGACATATAGAGAGGTATGTAAGAAAAAGTGAGAGGAAGAGATAGCACGAATAAGAGAGGAGAGATGGATAGAAGAAAGATAGAGCCCTACAATAGAGACGTAATGTGATGAGCGAATGATAGAGAGAATGATAGAGTAGAAGAGAGAGAGAGAGAGAGAGAGAGAGAGAGAGAGAGAGAGAGACAAAGAGAGAGAATCGTATATAATATAGAAGTGAGGGAGACGTTGGAAAATGAAGGGAAAATGTGGAGACAGAATTTCATTCCATTCATCCATCCATCCATCTTCCTCGCCCACTTATTGCTAAGAGGGTCGTGGGGGGGGAGAGTCCTCAGACACGCCTTCCAGAGGGTCGTATCATGAGCAGCCGTCAGCAAATGATTCGGCTGGATCGCCAAGCGAGACCAACCAAGGTTATGGATGTTATCAGGTCGGGGTCACCAGGGGCCCGTCCGAAAAATATATTGCAGTCTCCACCCAATGCCGGAAGGACTAGTGATGGGCCTGCCTGCGTCCTGTCCTGTGAGGTGTGCGGTGGACGCATATTTATATGTGTGTGTGTGTGTGGTGTGTGTGTATATATATGTGTGTGTGTGTGTGTGTGTGTGTGTGTGTCTATAGATAGATAAATAGATAGGTAGATAGATAGATAGGTAGATAGAGAAGATATAATGATGTGAATGAGTCAGTGAGAATAATAAAAGAGAGTGAGTGGAGGTAAAAACAATACGAATAACTGAAATAAGACAACATGAAACACACAAGGAGTAAACGGAGCAAGATTTGAAGCAAAAACATTAAGAATTATTAAAAGGATGAAGAAATAAACCGTCATTTTTTACGGGTACAACGCTAGTAATAATAATAATAATAATCGTTTCTAACATAGGCACAATGTCAGAAATTTGGTGGTAGGGTAAGTCGATTATAACGATCCCAGTACTTGACAAGTACTCTATTTTATCTATCCCGGAAGGATGAAAGGCAAAGTTGACCTCGGTAGGATATGAACTCGGAACGTAAAGAGCCGGCACAAATACTGCAAGGCATTTTGTCCGGTGTTCTAGTGATTCCAATGATGATAATAATAATGGTTTCTTACATTGGCACATTGGCAGACATTTTTGTGGGAGGGGTAAGCCGATTAAAATCGAACCCAGTACTTGATTGGTACTTTGTTTATCGACTCCGGAAGGATGAAAGGCAAAGTGGGCCTCGCAGGATTTGAACTCAGAATGTAAAGAGCCAGAACATATACCGTAAGGAATTTTGTCCGTGCCTTGCCGATTCTGCCAATCTACCTGCCCTTCTAATAATAATAATAATAATAATAATGTTTCTAATATAGACGTAAGGCCTGAAATTTTCGGGTAGGAGTAAGTCTATTTAATCGACTCTAGGACTTGACTGGTACTTTATTTATCGACCCCAGAATGATTAAAGGCAAAGTTGACCTCGGTGGGATTTGAACTCAGAACGTAAAGAGCCAGCCGGAACAAATACCACGAAGCATTTTGTCCGACGTTCTAGCGATTCTAACAATATTTTATAATATAGGCACAAAGCAAGAAATTTTGGGGAAGGGGATCAGTCGGTTGTATGTACCCCAGTACTTGACGGGTACTTTATTTATTGAACCCAGAGAGATGAAAGGTAAAGATGACCTTGGCGAGATTTGAACTCCGAACGTAAGGAGTCGGAACAAGTATCACAAGGCATTTTGTGTGACGCTCTACCGTTTTTTCCAATCCACCACCCGTGCCAAAAAATAATGATAATGATAATAATTGTTTCTAACATAGGCACAAGGCAAACAGCCCCAGTACTCAACTGGTACTTTATGTTATCGACCTTGGAAGGATGAAAGGCAAAGTTGAGCTCGGCGGGTTTTGAACTCAAAGAGCTGTGAGCCAGAAAGAATACTGCAAGGCATTCTATCCGACGCGCTAACCACTCTATCAATACGCCACAATAATAATAATAATTCTTTCTTTATTGGCCACAAGGGCCCATAAGATATAAAACACAATATACAGAAGGTATCACAAAAACATGTGGGTGGGGTAAATAATTATACAAAAAAGACGGGGGTTTGGAGAAGGACGTTATACAATGAATGGAGACACGTTAAACATTTTGAGGATACAAATTATAATAATTAAAATATTACAGAAAAACA
>JAOPJM010001291.1:43560341-43571614 GCA_027124095.1 Muusoctopus leioderma
AAAAAGAGAGAGAGAGAGAGAGAGAGAGAGAGAGAGAGAGAGAGGGAGAGAGAGAGAGAGCTTTGTTTATTTCTTTCTGCGTTTTTATCAATGCATTCATTCTACAACTGTAGGCTTCGGGCTCTCCGGCGGACATTTATTTGCATTCTTTTCATTGCACACAAATGCCTTGAAACCTTTCAATACAAAATTACTTGCGCTTCCTGCATTGCTGGATTTCTTGGCTAAATACGCCAGCATACTTGTGCATATGAATTCCACATGGAAGATGCATTTGCTTGACGATTCTTGCCCGAAGATAACACACAACAATCTTCTTCGGTCTCAAAGTTTGGAAGGAAAATGTTTTAATTAAATAATGTGCTATCATCGGCGAGGCTCGAAAGATTTGGTTTAATTAAAGCTTGTAAAAATCATAAGCGAAGCTTAATTGTTTATTGGAATTGGTCAGTTCATTTTAATTATTTCTAGACAACTTCTGTTCAAGCGAACTATAACAAGCTGATATTACTTCATAGAGAAGGCGATGGACTTATTGTTATTACTGTTGTGGTTATAGTTGTTCTTGTTGCTGCTGTTGCTGCTGCTGTTGCTGCTGCTGCTGCTGCTTCTGCTGCTGTTGTTGTCGTTGTTTAACTCCAGGTCAGCTGCGTTCGAGCAGACTATGATCAAAAGCGTTTCAGACTGTAACCAACCCGGCTTTTTATATATCAGGGACTACATTGTCCGATGTACCCTTCTTTCTTTCAGGCGGTAGGGTGTGATTTGAGGGAGATTGGACTGCTGTTTCTAGCAGGTTTAGGGACTGAATACAGGCTCCCTCAAAATGAATGGCAGAGCGGTATTTAGTTTCGTCTATCTACGTTCTGTGTTCAAATCACACTGGCGTCTAGATTACGTCCTGAATAGTATTAATTTCTAATATAGGAATAAGGCTACACAATTGACAGGAGGGATGTAGATCGATTTAAATCTACCTCAGTATTTAACAGGTATTTTATTTTATCGATCCCCTAAAAGGATGAAAGACAAACGGAATTAAATATCAAAATGGCGGTGAAGTAGTAGAAACAGTAGCGCGCCGCACTATATACTTTAGAATGTATTTAATTTCGTCTCTTTTGAGGCACATGATAATCAACGTGTGAGTGTATGCGTGCGTCTGTGTGCGTGTAGTGTGTGTAGTGTGTGTGTGTGTGTAGTGTTTGTGTGTAGTGTGTGTGTGTAGTGTGTGTGTAGTGTGTGTGTGTGTAGTGTCTCTGTGTGTAGTGTGTGTGTGTGTGTATGTGTGTTTGTGTGTGTGTGTGTTTAGTGTGTGTGTGTGTGTAGTGTGTGTGTGTGTTGTGTGTGTGTGTGTAGTGTGTGTGTGTGGTGTGTGTGTGTGTGTGTGTGTAGTGTTTTTGTGTAGTGTGTGTGTGTTGTGTGTGTGTAGTGTGTGTGTGTGTAGTGTGTGTATGTGTAGTGTGTGTGTGTTGTGTGTGTGTGTGTGTGTAGCGTGTGTGTGTGTGTGTGTAGTGTGTGTGTGTGTGTGTGTGTGTGTGTGTGCGTGCGCGTGCGTGTGTTTCTGTATGCCAATGTACAACAAAATGTTATCTCTCTTTGAAGTGGGTCTCACTGTGGTTTCTATTGCTAGTTGATTTAGTCCACTAATATCATCGGGGAGAACGTAAACTGCATAACTTCCTATTTCTATGAAATCTCCCATGAGGCGACATGTTGTTTGCAATCGCATTGTCTAGATAAGAAATTAATCTTAGAGTTTGCTAACACGGTAGATTCTTGATACATCACTATACAAGATTGATCACTGACTGTGATATTGACTGTAAGATATTCTCCTCTCAAGGAAGAAAGCAACATTTCATAGGTAACGAATGTTTCTTTACGCACAAAATAATGTAGCATTCTTTTATCGAAACCACTCCATACACAAATACACAATCACAACACATATCAAGACAGTATTAAACCACTCCGTATACAAATACACAATCACGACACATATCAATATCAACTCTTAACATGCTGTTAACATTTTTTTAATTCCTATAATGATTGAGCGAAACAATGCCTTAAAACGGGATTTTGGCAGCTTATTTACTATGAAATTTATAGTTAAGAAACATAAATGCTTGAGGTGTTTTCACACAAAAATAGTTCCCGTTCACTCTATATATAGTTCAATGATTCATGCCAATGTGGTGATGTGGTACCGTGTGGAACCGTGTCCTAAAGGAAGTTAAGAGTTAAGTAGCATTCTTTATCTAAACCACTCCATACACAAAGGCGCAATCACTACACATATCAAGAAAACAATCTTGTGACTCACTTTCATTAAACATAAACAGCATGCAACTAGAAACCTCAATGTCGCTACAAATGCTAGGTCTCACCATCACTAAGGATCTCTCCTGCCGAACATACATCCTTAACATAGTAAACACTACATCACAAAGACTGGCCTTCTTCTCCAGGTCCAGAAAATAGTTCTGCTGTCGACAGTTGCTAACCCTATACAAAGCTCAAGTGAGACCCCACAATGGAATACTGCTCCCACATATGAAACAGACATCCTAGACCCTAACCAAAAAAATAGTTAATCCGACTGATTTGCAGGAAGTTGCTCATAAGCAAACTCCAGCTTCTGGCCCACAAACGTGCTGTCTCCTCACTCTGCCTTTTCTAACATTTCTACAGTGCCTTCTGCTCCTCGGAGCTGACTGGTCTCATCCATCCAGTTTCGAGGAGCACTCCCGTCTCAGACACTCCTGATTCACTCGTTTCTCCTCCTCTCGTCACCCATATTGTGTACAGCTCGCTAAGCATTTTACACAGTCTTTCCTCCAAGGAACGCCAGCCCTTTATAATTTACTCCCTGCTCATGTTTTCCTGCAGCGGTCAACTTGGAGTTGTTCAAGGACATCAACCGCATTGATCTGAGCTGGGAAAATTCACAGAAGAGTTTAGTAAGTTCAATTTACCATGAGGAGTTAAAGACACAAAGTGGTGAGGTCGATTTGGTTATCAGGTGGAACATTTTCTAGCTTACAAAAAAAGTGACAACACATCTTTCTCTGTCTCTCTCTTCCTCACTCTCAGATGAAAGGCATAGTTCCGAAACGTTAGATTATTCATTCATCATGATAAATAAATGTCACCTGATGATACAGTCCAACGCTATATGAAACCAGAGCACTTCAATATTCACCAGTATTTTATTAGTTCTACCCGTTGTTGAAACATATAGGCTGCTTCTTATATGACCCAGTGTATACAAATAGGTGTTTTTTACATATATATTCATACAGCTAATAGGTTCGGACACAGTTTGTTTTATCTATTTGCATAGCTTTAAAATAGATTTGAAATATTAAATCTTATTTTATTACTTAACAAATTTCCAAAATGTAATTTTCCTTAGATGATTAGTAATGCCAAAGCCTAAATGGTGTAAACGTTAATGATATTAAATTGATAAAAGAGAAAGTAGTATTTAGTGGAATGTTCATGCCATTTGTTAAAGCTATTAACTCATAAGATACGTGAAATGGATGCAACAATGTATCGAAACATGGTCTCGGATGAGAATGTTGGAAAGTTAACAACTAATCTACGGCGCCCACCCTTATTAAGTCTATTTAGAGCTTGTATTGGTTCAAGCAGAATATTAGTGTAACTTTATAGAACTGTTTGGAAAGAAAATCTTTTATAGTAATATCGTTTGTCATTGGACGGTTTACAATGAGAACAAAATACGTTACTTTCATGATAATTCGGTTTGGATAAAGAATGTTGCTTAATACTGTCCGGAAAGAAACATTCTTTGCCAATGAAATGTTGCTTTCTTCAAGAGAGTAGCATATCATAGAGTTTAATATCACACTCAGCGATCAATCTTGTATAGTGATATATCAAGAATCAGCCGTGTTAGCAGACTCTAAGATTAATTCCTTGTCTAGACAATACGATTGCAAACAACATGTCTCCTCCTCTTGTAAATTAAAATAGCAGAGTTTGCTGAATACCTCTTAAGCCTCTGATGGAAATAAGTACGTCACCTGTATTATCTTGGAATGGATGTGTTGCGAAGAATAATAGCCTCAATCTTCCAATCCCGTAAGAAGATAAGATGTATTTATTAAAATATTTGTTTATTCTACCTTGTTGTATATGTTTATTCCACCACTACCACCACCACCACCCCCGCTTCATTGAATTAGCTGTTCTGATAAAACGTTGCGTGAATTATTTGTGTCTTAAAGCTAAATAAATCAGAAACTATCCCGCTTGGCTAGACATAGCTCGAGGAAATTGCCTAACACACAAATGTAAGTGAATTATAACAGATATAACATAACAACAGCAACAACAACGACGGCAATAATAATAATAATTGTTTCCAATTTAGGCACAAGGCCAACAATTCCCAGTACTTGACTGGTACTTTTTTTAATCGACCCCGGAAGGATGAAAGGCAAAGTTGACCTCGGCGGGATTTGAACTCAGAGGGCAGTGAGACAGAAAGAATACCGTAAGGTATTCTGTCCGACATGCTAACGACTCTGCCAATTCGCCTCCTTCCTAATAATAATAATAATAATTCCTAATATTGGCACCATGCCAGAAATTTAGGGGAGGAGTAAGTCGATTAAATCGACCTCAGTACTTGACTGGTACTTTGTTTATCGACCCCGGAAGGATGGAAGAAAAAGTTGGCCTGGCGTGATTCGAACTTAGAATGCAAAGGACCGGAACAAATACCGCAAAGCATTTTGTCCGACACCTTACCGATTTTGCCAATCCAACGACAATTGTTCTAACATAGTGTGCCAATCCAATAATAATAATTGATAATAATAATAATGTTTTTCTTTATTAGCCACAAGGGTTAATAATACATACATGCATGCAATAAAAGTTAAAACATGAGGTTACAAAACATTTGGGGATGGACAAGGGAGGGGTAAGGACGTTATACAATATACGTATTGATAATTTGATAAAAATACAGAATAAATATAAAATTATATAAAAACAATAATTAAAACAAGATATAATATTAAAAAAACAAAAATAAGAAAACCATTTAGAGTATCCCACTCTCACGGGTCAGAACCCACTAGCTAGGTCGCCTCACGACTCTTCTCGCCAGCCACGCATTATATTGGATCTGAGGACACACGAATGTACCTGTGAACATTTCTTTGGTGGGTTCAGCCTTGAAAGGCCCCACAGTTTCTGGGCAAAAGTATTTTATATGTTCACAAACCTCACGTGTGGTTTTGACCAAAACTCTATGTTCCAGGTGACCCCAGTTTTTAGACTCTAGCTTCCAGTCCATCCACGTATTTGTTGGATGATTGTCTTCTAGTTCAAATAACAAATCAAGAAGTCTGTTGTTATTGCGTGTGATACTCATGAGCTTGCACGAGTCCCTGAGGTCAGGAATTTCTTCCACTATCCAGGAAGCATTCTGACAGAGTTGGAATTTTTCCCCCATTCTGTTGTCAGTTGTAGTAGATGTCTACCAAGATATCGGCGAACAAGTCTGGCATATATATGTCAAGTTCATAGGGCAGACCATGCAAACTACGCGATTTGCCTCTCATACAACTACTTACCGCCATCCGTATCCCAGCTGCTGTTATCGGCTTTTCTAGCAGTCCACACCTTCCGCCGAGAGCTGCAGAAGGCTATCGAGGTAGGCAATAAAGTTCACTACCGTTTCCGGTCCAGAACCTGCTTTGAATAGTTGAGCAAAATACCGCTACGTTGCGCCTCTGCCACCCAAACCCATCAAAGGTTATAGTCCCTCCGTGTTGTAGGTCACGTGCCTTAGCTCTGACACCATAACCTTTGTGTTTCGCATTGAAAATATGGTCGAGAGTCATTCGCATCGCTAGCACGTCGGTCGTGATGTCTTTCCTAATCACCTCTTGTAATTTACTCACTTGCTCCCACTCTAATCTATTTTTGTCTATCGCTACTTCTTTGATAAACCTTACCCATTCTACTCTAATCGCCCTCTTTAGAGCCCACCACCACCAGTTACTGAGGATCGTCCCCATCAAACGTCACCTAACTAATTCGCTGATGCGGTTACTGTATACTTTGCACACCAGTATCGACGCGTTCAGCTTCCAGTAGCCAGGGTCTTTGTCTATGAGTCCTATCTATTTCGACCGTACAGATCACAAATGTGTGGTCTTTGTAGCCGAACAGTTGAAATTATTGACACCCTACACTGTCCTAGTCCGCTGACCTAACAATTACCCTGTCTAGATACGATCTGGATGACCCGATACGGTTGCTCCACGCTTACACTGGCACATTCGGAAAATCCAATGGGTGCCTGTCAAACAGTTGGAACTGTCTGAACAGGTGTGCAAGAGTTTTAAACTCTCTATATCCTATCGGCTAGCCCAACACGACTCCATCATGCGTCTAAGATGCCATTCCAGTCGCCCACTAGCACTAAAGAACGAGACGTTCACAAAAATGCTTCTAGACGCCTCAGGAAATCTGACCGTCCTGACCCTGTTGGAGCATAGACGGCCACTACTCTGAAGGCAACCCACCTTCACTACTACTCACGTCTAGCACTACCGACTTACCATCAAGATCCTGGAAGATCGCCCGTGCCTCGCGATTCAAACCTTTCTGAAACACCATTGCCACTACACCTCCTAATCCAGGCCAACTATATGATGTGCGCACCTCGTAGTCGTCGAAGATTGGTGCGAAGGCGTGCCTCCCGGAAATCCTTGTCTTGTTGATGGCTACTAAATCTCTATCTATTGACCTGAGGTTGTTGAGCAAGTGACCTTGCTACCAAGGCAAATACAAGCCACGTATGTTTATACTTTCTATTCTGAGTACGGCCATGTTGGTCGGAAAAAAGGGACATGAAAGAGGTCACTTGCGTTAGACTTGTGGAAAGACGAGCAATCCGGTCTTCCCGGAGGGCTGAGCTCAATGAATGGCCCTCTAAGATGTCTTTTGTTAGCTGTTGCCTGGCAGATTCCCACTTCATTTGTGACCTCCTTATCAATCATTGGCTTGTATACGAAAAGTTTATCGGGTCGAGATTTGAAAGTCGTCCCCTCAAAGCCCTCCCCCACTGTATGTTCTTGTACTGTGTTATGTAAAACCCTAATGAGAGCAAAATTTGGTGTTTGCAGGTTTTTCTTTTGTTGTTTTTGTTATTTCTTTTTCCATGATTGTTGTATCTGTGTGTTTTCCTATTGTTGTTGTTGGTGTAGTTGCAGGTTTGACTGCTGCTGTTGTTGGGTGTGTGTGCTTTGCAGTTGTTGGTGCTGTGGATGTATGTTTGGCTCTTATTGTTGTT
The DNA here is from genome assembly GCA_027124095.1 of Muusoctopus leioderma. Classification (NCBI taxonomy): domain Eukaryota; kingdom Metazoa; phylum Mollusca; class Cephalopoda; order Octopoda; family Octopodidae; genus Muusoctopus; species Muusoctopus leioderma. The sequence goes on from JAOPJM010001291.1 coordinate 43,567,690, forward strand.
GTGATTGTGGGGTTGGTTGTTTTTGTTGTTATTGATGTTGTTGTGGTGATGGTGCTTGTGAATAACTGGATTGCGGGTTCTAGCGTTCCGTCTACTTTTCTAGTTTTTTTTTGTGGGGCGATGATTTGCTTTTTTTTCTTTCTCCCGGCCCTTGTGACGTACGGCTATCCTCTTTTTTTTCATCCTGCTTCTCGTCATTTGACGAGAATTCAGAGTGGGGAATTGGAGGCTGTTTGATGCACGTGTGCGTGCTTCTGCTGTTTGCATTGGTGTTGGTGTTTTTTTTCTGCGATGGAGGCACTTCTGTTAGAAGTTGTTGGTAGTTGACTCCTTCGCGGTCTTGGTTGCATTTTTGGTTTTATCTGTTGTTAATGTTGTTGTCGTTGTGGTGTAGGCAGTAAGAGGGTTTTCACCTCCCTTGTATGAGGACAGAAAGCCCTCTGATGTTCGGTGCTGCCACACGAGTTGTAGCTGGCTCTTCTGCCTTCCACTACAACTCTCATTTGGGCAGGATAGTACTGAACAAGAATATTTATCAATCTCACACCCATTAATGTGATAAAGTCCCTTATGTAACCATTTCTTATCGGAGATATCCATCGATTGTCTTTGTCTTTCATAATAAATATTCAATATTTAATTCTCCCTGACCGGTAGAGTAGGAGAAACGGTAAAGTTCTTAGTTTCCTAAGGAATCGCCAAATTTGAAATTTGATTTCAGGGTGTAAAGACAAATTAAAATCAGAGTTTATTAAGCGGGTTTAATATTGGTTTCTAACATAGGTAGACAAGGTCACGAATTTTGGGAGAGGAATATATACAATTAAATGGACGCCAGTACTTAAAAGGTACATTATTTTATCGAAAGATGAGACCTCGGTGATATTCGAACTCAGAACGGTTTTAATATTGATTTCTAATATAGGCACGAGGTTTCAATGGCGGAGGGCAGGGGGGGGGTTAATATACAGTCGATTAAGATCGACCTCAGTACTTAACCAGTACTTTATTTCATCGACACCGGAAAGTTGAAAAGCAAAGCTGACCTCTGCAGAATTTGAACTCATAACGCAAACAGCCATAACTAAATACTACAAGGCCTTTTGTCTGCCACTCTACTGCTTCTGTCAATTCACGGCTCTTAAAACGGATTAAATATTGAACATTTAAAGCAAGTTCTCTTTGTGGAATGAATAATGAATATTTCTAGATACTTCTACTCAATGTACTCCAAAATATATTATGTCTTTCGTCTCCGGTTTTGTGTGTCCTGTCAAAATTTTCCATGAGATAAAAGAAACAAGTCGAAATAGTTATTAAAAAATTCATGAATTTCTTTCCATTTCATTCACAATATATTTATTTTTTTATTTCTATTGTGTACAGCTTAATTCTGATAGTAAATAGTTCCAAGTTAGTTGTTTGCGATGTAAACAACAGCTGGAGATATTGATTCCAGCTACAACATATAAGCTCTTACATTTATTCTCTATAGTATCTATTTGAGAACAGTCAAGATACTTTCGCTATTACTGTAAGTGGTGTAATAATTTTAGGTCGAAACAGCAAAATATTACATTCTTATATTCCCTTTAGACTAATTAATAAACATTGCCGACTATTAAAATTGTTTTGGATTGACATATATGTCGATTCATCATTTGTCTTGCAAACCATCGAAGAGAATAATTTACCGATTATTTGTATGATATATTCCATAATATAAGTAGGCTTTGTTTCGGAGTAACGGAAAGTAATTAAATGAGAATACTGAAAAAGAAGTCTCCTCCATATCAACAATAGAATGTACGGTTAAATGTCTCTGCAACTTTATCGAAGATTTTCCTTGCTTCTGGTTCAATAGAAATCGATGACAATCGTTGTGTTTGCAAATATGGAATATTATTGAAAACTAAGGTTCACCAGACGCAGGCGTAGCTGTATGATTAAGAGGTTCGCTTCGCAACCACGTGGTACCGAGTTCGATCCTACTGCACGGCACATTGCGTGAGTATCTTTCTCTGTAGCTTCAGGTTAGCCAATGCCTTTTGAGTGGATTTTTGCTAACGTAAACTATGTGGAAGCCCGCCGTATACATATATACATATGTATACAAACATACATACATACATACATACATACATATATAATATATGTATATATATATATATATATATATATATACACGCACACACACATGTATTTGTGTGGTTGTTTGTGTTTAGGTGTAGTGGTAAATAGCGTAATGTCTAATACTCGCTTATAATGACTGAATCTTTATTCTATTGAGCATAAATGTTTCTCTCTCTCTGACATGTAATAATGTTGTTGCTGTTGTTGTTGTTGTTGTTGTTTTAGCCCCAAGTCAGACCTGATCCAGGCGTGTCCAGCCATGAACATCCCTTCGTTTCTCCAGATAGTGCTGTTTCTGGAACCGCATTATCCAAGATGTCCTTCGTTTCTTTAGATGGTAGCGTGTGTCATTTAAGAGAGATTGGATTGCTATGTGTAGTAGGTCGATTGGTCAATTCTTAATAGTTACTGTTAAGATTAATTAATCACATATACAAATACATTCTTTATTATGTAAGATATCAACGATCCCTCACAGTATTTCGTTCATATAATATAGCAATTTCCTGATAATGTCTAGATGGTCGTTCATCAACGTACGTGTCGCTATTACTTAACAATTTTATTGCATATTTTCCTTTCTTTCATTTGCATTCTATTAAATAAACTCAACTTTGTTCATGATAGACCACATCTAATCAAATTTATAGCAACAAGATAGCAGAAACAGAAGTGTGCCGGACATTATTCTACAGACACTCGCAATATTTCATCTCTTCCTTCAACATTCTAAATTCTAGTCCCATCAAAATCAAATCTCTGTAATATACTGTGATTGATTTGACTGATTGAATATATTTTTCTTGGTCCTAGTGAACATCTACAGATAATTGAATAATTAAACGTATCAATTACAGTCTCTGTATGAGATTTATAGTTATTGCCTTCGTCGTCGTCGTTGCCGTTGTTGTTGTTGTTCTTCTTGTTGGTCTTGTTTAGCCCTTGGTCGACCCTCCTTAGGTTGTGTGTTTAAGAAGTTCGCTTTGCAACCACGTGGTCTCGAAATCGATCATAGTGCGTGGCACCTTGGACAAGTGTCTTCTACTATTGCTTCAGACTGACCAATGCCTTGTGAAATTGCTAGACGGAAAGTGTGAAAAATTGCCCATCGTATATATATATATGTATATATATATATATAGGTAGAAAGCTAACTGATACAGAGGTATTTATTTTATTTTATTTTTTTAAATGTGTAGCTTCTATTAGCTAACTGACTTGTTCATTTAGCTAACAGATACAGAGGTATTTATTTTGTTTTATTTTTTAAAGTATATGCCCCGTCTTCTATTAGCTAACAGACTTGTTCATTTGGATTCATCTAGGTACCACTGTGTTAAGCTGGTCGTCATATCGGAGCTATGTCATTCATTTGAGTTAGATTCGTTGCCCAGCTATAACCCCGTTATGGCTTTGACCAAGAAGCCCGCCGATAACAGATCATTATTACTACCTATTGAAGAAGGCACATTCCCAGGACGTGGGCTGTTTTCTCCCCAAACACACAAAAAAATGTTAAGAGGCGCTTTTTGGTGCACCTATGAACAATACAGACAATGCCTGGCGGGCAGAGAGGTGGGGTGCTCTGACCCAACATAGCCAGTGGTTTCTCGCTCTTGTGAGAGACGAGGGCCTTAAATGTTTTCTATGTCTAATTCATTTCTTGTTTTCGTTATATTTATTATTTATCAATTATATCTTGCTTTAATTATTGAGTGTTTTTCTGTAATATTTTAATTATTTGTATCCTCAACATTTTTAACGTGTCCCCATTCATTGTATAACGTCTTTC
>JAOPJM010001291.1:43712759-43725538 GCA_027124095.1 Muusoctopus leioderma
GATAGATAGATAGATAGATAGATAGATAGATAGATAGATAGATAGATAGATAGATAGATAGATAGATAGATATAACCCTGGCAGAACCAAAGAAGAAATGTCATCAGCAGTACAGTATCAAATATTATTTAAGATATAGCTTTATTCTGTCACACCTACAAGGAATCTATTACCAAACAGTGATTTGCAAAGAATCTGCTAAACCTTCAAGATTAGAAGAGTACTAGAAAAAAAATTACACTGACAAGACAAATAAAGATTTATCTTATTTTAAAGCATTTCAAGACTAATTAGCGATCCCTTGTATTGTTCATTGCGATACATCATTACTGCAATTAACAAAATCAGAAACAATTTTAACAGCTGTGCAAAGGAAACAATGAAGAATTTAATCGCTTGCTATTCTACACTGAAGTTCTATATTGTTTGAAAACAAAGCTGTTTTCATGCAAGACAACATGAAGAAATTTAAAGTGATGTATGTCAGATTTATATTTCATGTTTAATGAAAGGAATTTGCAGCTGCAATGAGTTGAATTTTATTAAGATGAAGGCTGTTATATGTTCAACACAAGAAGAAACCATAAAACAAACCACACACCAAGTCAAAACAGATGTAGCATACAAACACGATCCTACTCTCTCAAAAGACAATGCTGCACATGCCTGAGGAATGTGGATGTCCACCTGGCGGTGCAGTAGAAACTCACATGAAACTTTTGAAAACTTGATGACGATAATAGTAATAAATTATATTGTCCTTGTATCTACATTTCATTACAGTCCAAGTTGCAAACATTTGGTTTCTATACAATATGAGAACACACACACAGGCACACACATGCACAAACATACACACACACACACACACACACATAATATATCATAATGTGACAGTAATTACTGTGTTTAATAAGAAATAACAAAAGTAACGGCTAATATCACATGACAACACGCACAACAAACATGATATATAATAGTAATGAAACGTGATGATGTACTGTGGTAATATATCACAGCACAAATATGATATAATAATATAAGACACATTAATACGATTACACCAAAGAACAAACATATATCCATATATATATATACATCAGCGGAGACCTCCGTTTTATATTCCATGCACCAATTTTTTCCCATATGATCAGATGTGCCATACAACTCTTGTATCACCATTCAATTTTAGTATAAAATATGTTAATATACATATATTTAGCATTTTCACATATGAAATATATTACATGGATCTCCATCGGTTTCAACAATAAGTGTTCCCATCATTGGATCAACTGAACTACCCAACTATCTCATTAAATTAGCATGTAAGTGGCTGAGTATTCTACAGACATGTGTACCCACAATCTGCGAACAGTGTGTGACAAAGTTTGCCCTTTGAATTACAGGTACAATCTATCTGACGAATTTCCAAACAGTTTCTGTCTAACTGATTGCACTCACAAGGCTTCGATCGATACAAGGCTACGTTTCAAATCAAATGCCCAAGATAACACGCAGTGGGATTGAACCCTAGACCTCATGATTGCAAAGCGAACTTCTTAACAATTCAGCTATGCCTATGTCCTTACATACAAAAATACAATGTAAACATTACTTACTTTAATAAAACTTTTCAGTCTGTTTTGATTTCGCCAAGCCTTTAATGTTTGGAGTTAAATTAGTTGCGGAGAGCAGCAGAGAATTCTTCAAATTTGAATCAGTTAATTGTGGCATGGTTTTTTTTTTGGTTTTTTTTATTATTATTATTTTTATCAGTTTCATGGATGAAAATGCTTGTTCACATCTCTACATTGTTCCGATATGACAGATGTAACTCGGGGAAAATTTTCTTACTTCTGAAAAATGTTCACAGGGTAATGATCACCATAAATTAATGCCAACAGCAATTTGAACTGAAGGAAGCTCGTCAAATTTCATTTTCAATGCATTGGTATCATTTACTAAGCTACGAAACAATTTGCTCTTGCCCTGCAGTTTCAAATTTAGATCACTGAGACGGCTAGTTACATCAGCTAAAGATGCTAAATCAAATAGTCAATTGTTATCATATAAAAGGGTTCTTTCTCTGCTTGAAAATTATGAACGGTATTTTTTCAGTTTCCAAAATATACTCAGAACCTGTCCTCTAGAACGGGCCTTCCCAAACTTTTTGAATTGCGACCCCCTTTTTTTAAAAGAAATTTATAGGAAACGTTGAGTAATTATTTTAATATGACGGAATTTTTCGGCACGGTTATTATTAAATTTTTAATTTGTGGATTTGTTTTTAAATGTACAATCGCAAAGTTTCATTTTTTGCCGGAAAAATTGCAATAACTAGCAAATAATGATCCTAAAGCTAGAATATAAAATATAATAAAAATTTCTCAACTGCACTCACGACTCCCCTGAATTTTTATGTGACCCCCACTTTGGGAAGGCCTGTCCTAGATTATATTAAAACTAACTTAGATAACCCATCATTGAGTGTCTCAGAAAAGAATAAAACATCTATGGACTATCCTTTTTTGAAAATTAAAAAAAAAAGATGCAAATATATGATAAATGTTAGTTAATCTCCTGACTTGAAGATTTGGTTTGGTAATTCTGACTGACAAACTGATAGATTTCTTCATCTTCATCTTTTTACGTTCGCTTCCCATGCTGGCATTGGTTGGATGGGTGATTGCTGACCAAGTCAGGTCCTAATCTGGAGTCACCACCTTCCTAGACGGGCTGGTGGCCTATGTTTCACTCATGCATTTCATTTGGCATGTTTTCTACAGCTGGATGCCCTTCCTACCACCAACCACTTTACATAGAGAGTGTATTGGGTGCATTTTATCCTGGCACCAACATTAGAAAGGTTGAAATGTCCAAGACACGACTAAAGAGTCCTCTCTACCTTAAGTTGTTTCTGATAGAGACAACTTGGCACTTTATAGAGTGCACTGGATGCATTTTATCGTGCCAATCCACTGCAGGCACTCCTCCAGTGGATATTGGAGCTGAATACTTTATTCCATGTGCCTCTGTTCACCTAGATGTTGGAAATAGATACAGGAATATTTGGGGAAGTTTCCTGCGATAGTTTAATGTTTTGTCCAGGGAAAGATTTGTTTCTTCACTTAATGCTACAGAAACTGAAGTTAAGTAGTGAGTGGCCTATATAGACTCCTGGATATAGTATAGCCTAATGGTTAAGAAACTCGCTTTGCAATCACGAGGTCCCTGGTTCGATTCCACTGCGTGGCATCTTAGGCAAGTGTCTTTACCATAGCCTCGGTCCAACTCAAACCTTGTGAGTGAATCTGGGTAAACAGAAACTGTGCGGAAGACCGTCAGATGGATTGTACCTGTAATTCAAAGGTCCAGCCTTGTCACACTGTGTCATGTTGATTCTACCTGTGGATTACGTTAAGGGCATATGTGTCTGTGAAACGACCAGCTGCTTACATGAGTAGGCTGTTCCATTGATCGAACAATGGAATACTCGTCATTGAAAACAATGAAGAATCCATCATATATATAGACTCCTGAAGTTTATGAATGGATTAACTGTTTTAACACTACTTTTAAACAAATACATATTTCTTTAGATGTAAAGATTTTTAATGAAAATAAAATACTACAGCATTATAAGTACTCCTTAAATTTGACTGGTGAAAGAGCGGGAAATACTTAGACATATTATGACATAGAAAGCAAAAGGATATCTTTGTGTTTAGAAATTACTATGAAAGGAAACATTTAGACACCTATCTTTGTGGTTGCCTTTAATATACTCAAAAAGCTGGCAAAGATAAAGTAAATGGAAATTTTTCTTTTCATTGTGAAAAGAAAAATCAGAGTTTATCATTTTCTTTGTTAGTCTATGTTAACTCTTAACGTCCTGTAGGACACAGTTCCACACGGTACCACATCATCAAATTGAAATAAATCACTGAACTATATATTATATATATATATATGGTGAACAGGAAATATATTTGGTGTGAAAACTCCTCAAGAACCTGTGTTTCTTACTTATAAATTTCATAATAAATAAGCTACAAAAACCCTGTTTTTAGGCATTTTTCTGCTCAATCATTACAGGACTTATAAAATTTATAACAGGATGTTAAGAGTTAATGTAAATTAGAAGCAACTGTAAAGAATCTCTTGAATGTGTTTACTTGACAGACAGTTAACCTTTTCCCTCCTCTGGTATATTTCTTTCTACAGCAAATGATTTAGGATTCTGAATGACCGGGTGGAAGTTGAGTTGAGCCATGTATACATCAATACATTTAACAGAGTGCCTTATGTTTACTTTTGTGCTTGAATATTTGTTTATATGATTATGTGTGTGTGTGTGTGTGTGTCATATCTGTATCTCCAGAAGTAAACATAGTATTTGGGAAATAAATATGTAATATTTGTTTTGAAATAATTTCGTTAGGTAAAACTAATTTGCTTACGAGAAAACATCATCTCTTTTGTGTAAGCCTTGATACTTCAAAATTTCCTGCGACAGAGGTTTGCAAATCATTTTGCAATCTTTTTCTAATGTGAAGAAAAACAAACACCCTACAATCTGAATTATGCCTTATCTGTCATTGGCTTAAAATATCTCGTATGTTCGCTGAGAATAAGATCTCATAAATTATTGAATCACCGAGTTTTCTTACTACATTTCAGAGTTGATGAATGCTTTTTTTTCTTGTTTTTTTTTCTAATTGCTTGTTTAAATATGTTAAATATTTTCATATCCTAATTAACATACTTATTGAAAAAATTTGACGCTCTATAGCGTCACTGGTGATGAAACTTGCAGTCCAAATGCCAAGCTCCATAACCATCCGAACGTATGCAATTGTTATACAAGCCACTCTTTTATAGAGTGTTTGGCAATCAATTACTAGTTAAAAGTTACTATTTGTTTCACACACATATATATATATATAATATAGTATCTATATTTTTATTGATTAATTGAAAGTACTTTGCTAGAGGTGGAATTGTGTGATGAAAAAAAAAAATGGGTGTTGTCATTTTTTATTCTTTCTTTCATTTTTTGTTGTTTTTTTCTGTTTTGGTCATTCATAACATTATTAAATACTCTCCTTTTAAAGCTTTCTATTTCTATGAAGGGCCACACCCATTCTCTGTGCTAAATGTTAAAATATTCTGTTTGCTTTTTGTGGTGTAGAGTTTTTGCATTTGAGATGAACATTTCAACAACATTAGATGAATGTTACCTGTTGCCATTAGCCTCAAAAATTGTAACAGAAAAAAAGTAACATTGTTTCTGTGGAATATTAAATGTTAACACTTTGTATAGTTACTGTAAAATATTTAAAACCGAAACTATCATCATCATTGTTATATTTTCTCCTTTTTTTTTTTTTTTTTTTTTTTTTTTTACTACTATTGCATTTTCATTAAGTCTCTGTTAGATTTAGTAACTTAGTAAGATAGATTGGTTTATTGATACTGAGCTTCAGCTTCGTGGTTGTTTCTTATGGAACATAGATAACACAAAAATCCAGAACTATCTATCTCCTGTAATTAAACAAGCACCATAGCATCGGATTCACCAAAGCCCCCCTTGTGTAGTGAAATTTGGTAGATGGAAACTGTGTGGAAGCCCGTTGGAGAGACCGTGCCTATTCTTAGGTGGTAGACTTAATCCATTGCCCGCTTTAACACTGTCACCACCTGGCCCTTGGATGCCTTTGGCAGAGTCTACTCTGTTGCAAGCATTCAGGCCTGGTCTTCAGTCTTAGGATAACATTCCTCCCACCAGTCTCAGATGCCCTGAAAGAGTTCATGAGCACTTTCTGTCATGTAAAAAAAGAAAAAAGACCCCCCCCCTCCTCCCTACGAAGCCTGAAATTGTTTTTTCATAAAGTTTCAGCATTGTTCTGTACTGTACACATTAAATATAATTATTCAAACAACTCATCTATTTTTTTCTTCCCTGTAACCTCCATCAGTTGAAAAGAGTAAAATGTATAAAATATGTGACTATCTTTGGTTGAAATGGCATGGTGGTATAAAATACCATTAAAAAAAAATAAAAATCTATAAAATCATGTATATAATATATATGTATATATCATAACAGGAATATTATATATATATATATATATATATATATAATATTCCTGTTATGATACATATATGAATATATATATATATATATATATATAGTAATTCTCGAACCAAAAAATTGAAGAGACACCAACACAATAAAGAACTCAATACATAATATATGTAGAGTATATGTATATTTATTTTATTAGGTAAATAATACCGTACAACTGTACAATTGTTTCAATACTTCATTGTATCTTGTGTCAAAGGTCAGAATGAATAAGTATTAGAAACTAGCAGCTTATATAAGAACGAATAATAATCATCACGATGATATCTTATAAAGAAAATCACTTATTAGCGGGGAAAAATATAGAGAAAAAATACATTAAGAAAATATTAAGAAAGAAAGAAGAGGGAGGGGGAGGATGAAAACTTATATAACAGGGTGCCAGCTAAGAAACAAAATTTGCTGTATAACCCAATAAGGTAATAGAAGGTTTAAATTATAACGGTCCATAAAAGATTGATTGTCAACCAGTAATAAGTCACAGGATAAGATGGAGAGACATAGAAGTAACAGAAATATCAGTAATTTTCATTTCCCCTTTTCCAATGTTGATATTTCTGTCCTTCCATCTTATTCATTCCATGACTTCATACTGGTTGCCGATGAATCTTTTATGGACCATTATAATTTAAACCTTCTATACTCATAGTACCTTATTAGGTTATACCATAAATTATCATTTCTTAGCCACCCTCCATGTTGTATAACCTTTCTTTCTTAATTTTTTCTTACTGTATTTTTTTCGTCTATTTTTCACTCTAGTAAGCGATTTGCTTCATATGATATCATTACAATGCCAATTTCTCATTCTTATATAAGCTGCTAGTTTCTAATACACATTCATTCTAACCTTTGACAAGATACAATGATGTATTGAAACAATTGTACAGTTGTAAGATATTATTTACCTAATAAAATATAATACATACATACATAATTACATACATATATATATATAAATATAGATATAATATATATATATGAATATAATACATGTGTATATATATATATATATATAAAATACCTGTATATAAGGCAAATTCTATGTAGAGAATCCTTTCATTTTGGTGAATAAAAATATAAAATTCAATGCGACGTTGAAGTTTATAACCTTGGGCAGGAATGCCGACATTAATATCACTAGAAATGGTTACTAGTATGAACTTACACCCTCTGCTGAGGTCTAAAATATGGAAAATATGAAAATATATATATAAACAGCAGTCTGTATACATTGTTACATTTGTATATCACTCAGTATTAAACACAAATATAAATCTTAGATTTTTTTTTTTTTTTTGCCATCTTCATTATCACAATAAAACTTTGTTCCAAACATACGATAATTTAATTTTAGTGTTTTTTTTTAAAAAAATTTTTGTTTACTTTTACTCAGTATTTTCTGTCCAAACATCATTTTGAATGAACGATTGCTTGCCCAATGCCAACAAGAATGCATTGAGACTATACTAATGAGAAGGCGATGGAGACGGTTTGGTCAAATGCTGAGAAAGGATCCAGATGATATATCTCATCTTATATTGCATTGGACGCCAGATGGGGAAAAGAAGACAGGATGACTGAAGAACACTTGGAGAACTGCGCAGATGATGGCTCAAGACAGACGGCTGTGGAGGAATTGTGTTGCTACCTTACATGCCAGCCAGCATAAAGGGCGCATTAATTAATTAATTAAAATTTATTTTTTCAATGCTCTCTTTAAATATTGGATTTATATGTCTGTAGCTGGTAATAAAGAAAATTATTGTTATTATTAGGAGGAGCAGAATCGGTTGAGTGCTACACCAGTATTTAGTTGCAGCCCTTTACATTTCTAAGTTTCAAATCCCACCAGAGTCGACTTTGCTGTTCCTTCTACTCAAAGTACTAAGAACAATTTAATTGACTTTTTCCTCCCCAAAGTTTGTGGCCTAATACCTTGTTTAGAATCATTATAAAGAAACTATAAGGAAGAAAAAAAAGAAATTATAATAATTAAGGGCAGTGACTTGGCAGAGCACTGGACAAAATACCTTGTGGTATTTGTTCTGGCTCTTTACGTTCTGAGTTCAAATCGTGCCAAGGTCAACTTTGCCATTCATCCTTTCAGGGTCAATAAATAAACTACCAGTTGATATAATCAACGTTTCCGCTCCCCCCCAAATTTGAGGCCTTGTGTCTGTGTAAGAAATCATCATTATTATCATTATCCTCATTATTAATATTATTATTATTATTATTATTAATGATGGTGAATTGGCAAAATTGTTAGAGTATTGGTCAAAATGCCTTACAGTATATTTGTTCTGGCTCTTTATGTTCCGAGTTCAAATCCTGCCGAGGTCAGCTTTACCTTTCATCCTTCCGGGATCGATAAAGTACCTGCCATATACTGAGGTAAATTTAATCGACTAACCCCTCCACCCTCAAATTTGTGGTCTTGTGCCTATGTGAGAAATTATTACTATTATTATTATTATTAGGCAAGCAGTTGCTGGCAAAATTGTTAGAAATGGCAAATAAAATACCTTGCAGTATTTAGTTATGTCTTTACATTCTTAGTTCAAATCTCACCACGGCTGACTTTGTCTTTCATTCATTTGAGGTCAATAAAGTAATTACTGGGTTCTATCTAATTGACCACACTTCTCCTCCCCCAAAATTTTGACCTTGTATCAATGTTAGAAATCATTATTAGGTCAAATTATTTTCACACTCAACCTTAATTAGCTTTTCATCAAGTGGACTACCTCCAAGATTTTCAATGGTAACCACTAAGATATGACAGCTGAAAAGAGTGAAACATTTTATGTTCTTTCTTTCCTAGGAGAAGCATTTTGCTGTAGGTCTGCCTGTTTTTTACTGAGCAAAGTTAACTTGCCTCATCAGTGTTTAGTGTTGTCAGAGCATAGTTCAATGAAATTGGACAAATTTCATGGTTCCAAGATGATTGGCCAATGAAAAATGTTTTTATGCATGGTTGGGTTGGTTAAGTACTTCACAACCATGTGGTTCTGGGTTCGATCTCACTGTACAGTGCCTTCAGCAATTGTTAGACCAATACCTTGTAAGTGGAATTTTGTAAACGGAAACTGTCCAGAAGCCTAGGTATTGCTGTGTTGTTTAGAAGTCTACTTCAAAACAATGTGGTTCAGGGTTCCACCCCACTGCATGGGACCTTCGGCAAGTATCTTCTACTATAGCCTCAGGCTGACCAATGTCTTCTGAGTGAAATTGGTAAATGGAAACTGGAAGCCCATCGTAAATGTATATATATATATATATATATGTATATACATACACACATATTTATATATATATATAACACCTTTTACTCACATGCACACAACCCACTCACTCACACACAAATAACCCACTCACACACACTCACTCAAAAACCCCCACACACATACATACATACACGTACATACATCCACATACACACTCACACATATGCACGCACACACACATTAACACCACATCTGCCACTGATCTCCCCCACTACTGCTGACGAATAAACTGCTGAATTAGACACATACACGCACGACCTTTTTTTTTTAACACACGCAAACGCACACATACATACACACACACAAGTACTGATTTCACCGCACTATCCTGTTTTTTACGGCCAACTTCCGCTTCTCTCTCTTTCCACCGAACCATCATGTAAACAACCCGTTTTTTTTCATCCGTCTATCCGTAGAAGGACTATGTCCGAAACGTCATAACCCACTCTTCGTTTTTTCACTGAGCATCAAGCTAATAACTTTGTCAATAACTCTGTTCGTAACCCACCTCATCTTTGTTGTTTTTTATTTCATGTGTTTTATTTCATATATATATATATATATATATATATACATATATACATATATATATGTATGTATGTATAAATATTTTCGTCCTTTCAATACAAACATTTCGAGCAGAAATATCTATAAGAGTGAAGGCAAAGGGAGATAAGCAAGACTATTTTTAATTTTCTTTTTAAATTCAGTCTTGTAAATATTCGCGATTATTCAATAATGATGGAATTTTAAGAACGAAAGTATTTTATAATTAAACTATTTACATTTTCGATTATATCTTCGATATTCTACCCGTGCAATACACTTTTATTATTTTTTAATGTAAGTGTTTTAATATGTTTCTCAAATATGCCCCCTTTTAAAACTGTAAATAAATGTCTTTCATGACCGTTTTTCTTATTTTTTCCTAAAATATTTCAAAATTCAAAATTTTGATTTTTCGATGATAATATGATTTTCGTTATTTCAAACTTTCGGTCTTTTGAAATTCGATGTTATGGCGTTCGATGTTGTGTTCGGTATTATGATCGACAGCCCATCTACATAACTCAACAAGACTGTCTAGACTTTGCTATTCCTCTTGCTGCAAGTTTCTAACCTCATGTCAATATAAGAAATCTTTACTATTACTGCAAATACTATCAACGATAAGACTGTAATTTATCTCATCTTTAGAGGGGAAACATCATCATTGTTTTTAAGTCCACTTTCCCATGCTGGCATGGGTTGGATAGGACTTTTTGAGGCAGTGTTTTACGGTCAGATGCCCTTCCTGGCCCCACCCCTTTTTGTCACCTCTTACGATACGCAGGGATACGGTGTACCTATTCTAAAAATCTTAGAGAAGAATCATTTTGTTTTTATTGGTTTGATCTCCGATCATCATCCGGTGTCTTATTCCTGGATGTGTACGTGGTGCCGGAGTAGATTACAACTAGAAACATTTATTTCTAAACTAAGTGTGATAATACTCTGCTCCATTATTACACTGAACTTATAAATAAAGGTCCCTAGTTCGAATCCACTCTGGTACAATGTACTTATCCAAAAATAAGTCACTTGATGACGACCGGAAATAAGGACATCCAGCTGTAAAACTATACCCCCACCCCCCACCCCAAGACGGGATACGTGTTGCATTGCAGACAACCCCTCTAGGAGGGCAGTAACACAAATAAGAACTAATACAGAGTAAAGAGGACGTTTTAGTTCTGCCACAGACAACTTATGTAATGTTGGTGGCACGATAAAATGCACCTAATACACGTTGTAATGTGGTTGTTGTCTAGCCGTAGAAACAATGCTAAAATGGAACGTAGCAACGAGACGTGGACTCCGCAAACCACATCACAGGCTACTCGTTCTAGGAGGGAGGGGGAGTAACCCCCGAATAAGAAGTGATATAGGGCAGAGGGGATCTTTAGTATAGTCGCAGACAATCTCTCTTTAGTGCCGGTGCCTCGATAAAAATGCACCCAGTCCACACTGTCAGACATACACAATAGCAAAGTTGGCTGGTGTTCCTCTGTTGCTGTGTGCCAGATGACCAGGACAGCGATGAGTGATGAGACGCTGTAAGACTCAGCCAACCCATGGCATCTTGGGAAAACGAACGTAAAATTATGATTATATATATATATATATATATAATGGTGATGGATTCTCCATCGGTTTCGACGATGAGTGTTCCATTGTTCGATCAACGGAACGGCCTACTCATTGAGTTTAGGTGAGCAGCGGCTGAGTATTCTACAGACACGTGTACCGTTGATGTATAACTCAGGTAGAATCAGCGTGACACACAGTGTGACAAGGCTGGACCTTTGAATTACACGTACAATCCATCCGACGGGCTTCCGCACAATTTCCGTCTATTCAGATTCACTCACACACATACGCACCCATGTGCGCGCGCGCACAAACACACAAGCGCGCACGCACACAAACACAGAACTCATTTTTTTTATAGGTATCACATATCACATACCGGCGTAGTATTGCACTCTGCAGCTAATTCATCATATACACATTTTTTTCACTCTTTCTTTCAGCTCGACTATGCTCGATCTTTCATGCACGCTAACATCACGCATCCAGCGGAGCACGCTCGTCTCATCCCTCTCCTCTAGCTTTCACACATCCTCTGCATTCAATGTCCATATCTCGCCAGTATGGAACATCAGAAGCATCATACAATCTACCTTTCACTCCGAGACAAAAGCCATTTGTTGCCAACAGATGAAATAGCTCTCTGCACGTTTTCCATCCCGTCCTTACTCCGGCTACTATGCTTTTGCAAACCCACTCCACTGCTGATTAGGTCACCTAGGTAAGAGAAGCTGTCATCGACTTCAAAGTAAAATGTTTGTCTTTGCTTGGTTTACTTTTAGGCATCTCAATTGTAGGCCCTGCTTCCACGTTTGGAACTTGCCCTCTAATTCTTTGACTGATTTCGTTATGAGAACAAGGACTTCGGCATACAGGAGGGGATTGAGAACTGAGATTTGATGGACACCTACCAGTACCCTAAATTATTCACAGACACACACACGCGCGCATGCATTATATATATATATATATTATGATTTTGTATTTGTTTTGCAAGGTTCTTGATGTGAAATCGTGTGTTGAAACAGATACTGTTGTACTTTGAGAGGGTCATTTTACCAATAAAAACACTCGCACTGGCGTGTCAGACAGAAGGCCTTGCAGTATTCGTTCTGGCTCACTGCTCTCTGAGTTCAAATCCTGCTGAGGTCAACTTTGCCTTTCATCCTTCCGGGGTCAATAAAATAAAGTACCAGTCAAGTACTGGG
>JAOPJM010001291.1:43814199-43826300 GCA_027124095.1 Muusoctopus leioderma
ATTATGGAAGGTTTAAATTTAAATATGAGCACTTTAAAACAAATGGTTTTTATTATAGAACCAAGGGCAGTTTCAGGTGGTTTGGTATCAAAAGGGTTAAGGATCTTAACAAATATTTCAGCTAGTATATTGATCCTTACTGTTGGATCTTTGGCAAATAGAAACATTGTGTATATTCAGCCATTTTACTGTTAATTCTAAAATCAATTTTATTGTCACTTTTTGGGATGTGCTTGACCCAACAATATTGTTTGGGGCACAAGGTTCCAGTAAAATCTACTGCTGTAGTAGGTCTGCTTCTTGTTATTTTTGCATGATTATACTGTAGAACAAACAATCCTTTTTAGTACGATCTACAAATGTCCCAGCAAGCTACTTGGGCCCATTTTCGATCAGTAGAACTTTTGAACCTTACACTGTTTGTCTTTGACTGTGTATCCCAATAGAAAACAGAGTGTGACTTGTGTTATATATTTGGTGTTTATATCTAATTGGTATTTTTATATGAACCTATTCTTTGAGAACAGCAAGAATAAAACTTGTTTATTCATCATTGGTATTTTGGTATTATTTGGGAAGAAATATTTACAGCAATCCTTAAAAAAAGAAAATATCATTAAGATATTGACCATTGAGAAGTCTCTTTGTGAGAGTTTTTTATTCTTATTTTCAAGAGTAAGAAATGTAATACTGATGTGATTGGGGATACTATGCAGTTCTATTGATCACTGCTGATTTTTAGAAATGATCTGTGGTTAAAGAACTAAAAAATATTTTTTTCAGAATTCTTACAAATCTTTATGAAAACATTTTAGCTTGGATATTTAGAAGCCATTATGCTGCATGTTTTTCATATTCAGTTTATCTTTCATGGATACAGTAGCAGTGTCTCAGTTTTTTGTTTTTTTCCTGTTAAGTACTCATTGTCTGGTTTAGCACCACACTGGGTCCTTGGGTACATTTAGTGGAGTCCACTCTGTTGCAATCATTTGGGCCAGGTCCCTGGTCTGTTGCTAACCTCCTCCTTTCCTCCCACCAGTCCAGGAGGCTCTGAAAAGGGTCATAGATGCCACCCTCCTCCTCTAACTAAGCAATTAAAAAAGCTAAAAAAATATATTTGTGTTAATATTTTCATTTATTCATCATTGTAATATCAACCATTCAAGCAGATAAATGTGCAACAATAGCAATATTTTAATAGATTTATTCCTTGCCTATCAATAAATTACCAAGCAAACATTTCAGAAAAAGTTGATTAAATGGGAAAAGATTATCAAAACTATTCTTAAATTATTCAAACTTTAGTGAGTTAAATTTTGTACATATTTTATGTAGTTATTGATTTCTACACTATTGAATGTACTTTAATGCTAGTTGACCTAAGAGTTTGATTTTGGACTCTTGTCAAAAATTTGAAGAATAACTTTGTTAGAAAATAATCCTTCATGTCTAAAGGAGAATTGTCATTATTTGATTCTAACGTTTTGTTTTCATAATTATACATTGCTTTTATATATTATGTTTTTCTTACTAAAGTTTCTATATTGTTTTCCTTCATATTTTATATCCTATTTATGTAACTATAGCTAACATTTCGTAAGGCAATTTAGAATTCAAGTTTTTATAAGTCTAACAAATAATTTTGATAAACCAAATTTTATAGATTTTTTACCAGTTTAGTCTGATGTATTCTAATGCACAGAATAATTTTTATAGAGCATAAAATTGTAGTTGATCATAAGATTTCATTTTTACCTTTTTTAATATTAATTAATTGGATTACAACTCATTCAAAATGCATCAGTATAGATTAAATATCTTCATAGATATTTTTTCTACATAGATTAAATAGGTGTGCCAGTTTTAAGATTTTACATTTGCATCATCAATCAACTTTTAAACTTTTTCAATTATTTGAAAAGTAGTCGTAAAACACGTGAATGAATTAATTCAGTATAGAATATATTTCTAGCCTTGCTCTAAAATTATTTTCAAGTTAATACTCATAGAAAGAATATATGGGGCCAACAACCAAAGAGTCATAATTTAGACTTAGTTAAGTTTTATTCAGCAAATATATGTATATGCTCTAAGGCAGGGCTTGTCAACTTGGGTGGCCGGTGAGCAAATGTGGAGAAAATGGTGGGCCGTATAGGATTTTAAGTATTAAAGTCAGCACTAAAAGATAACATAAATTATTAGATACATTATTTATACATTATAATAATGTCTTACAGAGAATATTGGATCAAAGAAAGGGTACTTATTCATTCATTGCCAAAGAAATTCTTACACATATATACTCAACAAATTATACAAAGTGCCACTCATTGATCTGTACTTAGCGAAACAAAATGAAAACTAAAGACAACAGAAGTACAATAATGAAAGTGAATTAAAATAACAAAATTAAACACAAAGTATGAAACTAATGTATGGAATGTGACATCCAATCAACATACAAATACCGAAAGAATACCTTTATTGTTTTGGAAGAGTTAACAATTTTTTGGTATATTTTTTGGATATTCACTATACAGGTGGGCGATGGAAAAATGTTCAATGTGAAACTGGGCGGTGATGCCAGAAAGGTTGAGAACCCCTGATATAAACTGTTACATCTGTTAAATCACAATAATGAGTAAAAAAAATTAGAAAGTTTACCATTGGAACAATTTTGCATGGTAGACTGTTCTTCCACCTGTGAAATTTGAGATATGGAATTTGGAGTTTCAGGTTTAGGGTTGTCTGTTACCGACTTATTGCTCAATGCTTTCCTGCTAAAAAGACATGAAAATATGGAATAACTAATAACTGCAGTAGTCGAGAAATATCTCAATGTACATTAGAAAAGATTGTCAGGAACACTTATGTTAATATGTTAATGAAGGAGTAATTGAAAAAAGACTTGTCGTTAGATCAGTTTTTATGGTTATACATTGACATGACTTATTTTATAAATTTTGGGAGTAAAGTTTTATAATTATCTACCTTCCAGGGACTAAACTGCCTTTATAAAAGGGTGTTCTTTCAATTATTAATCTTTTCAATCCGATAGGGAGGACACTGACTAATGTTCAGAAATAAATCATGGATTCTATATTTGCAATATTGGTTAAAGGTTTTACTGGAAAACAACCATCTACTTTAGTACCAAGAAAAGACTTCGCTTTAGGAACAAGAAATTTATTATTTTATCACAATAAATGAGTTTTATAATTAATATTTAAATAATGAAATAAAGAAAGACCAGAAAGCTCAACTCTACAATCTATCAGTGACTATGATATTGCTGGAATATCTCATATACAATACACTAACACATGGAAATCCAACTGAAAAAATCAACTCTAAAAAATGTGAGAGACGACATTCTCACCTTCGTGCAATATTAATATGAGCAAGAGACCATTTCCTATTGAAAGGGAATGTGGTTTGCAGCAAATTGGCTTCACAAGTTTGTTCTCTGCAAGAAATTGAATAATTTTCAAAAATGAAAATATTCTCTACATAAACAAAACAATCCAAAATATGAAACATCTGGAAAATTCCAACTCAAGAAAATATTTCTATAAAACCGGACGGTTTTAGAAAAAATAAGGAAATCCAAACAAATAACAAAAAGAGAAAAAAGAAGTGTCCTATTTATTTTTCAGGGTCATGTTCATGTTCTAAGAAGTGTTTTGATAACAAAATATCATTCCTGACTGCAATCATACCAAAGAATGTGTGTAGGCCACTGTATAGAACCAACAAAGGCATCCTCTTTTAGTGCTGGAGCCAGGATAAAATGCACCCTTCTACTGTGAAATGGTTGGCAGCTGAATGAAAACTACAAAGGGTAGAGAGGACTCTTTAGTCTTGTGGACATTACAACCTCTCTAGTGTTGGTGCCATGATAAACACACCCATTACACTCTGTAAAGTGGTTGGTGATAGGAAGGGCATCCAGCCATAGAAACCAAACCAAATGAAACATACAAGTGAGGTATGGTCCCCCGACTTGTCTAAGAGAGTGGTGACTCCAATTCGAATTGTTGCAGGCCGAAATCACCCGTCCAACCCATGCCAGCATGGAAAACAAGTGTAAAATGATGATGATAGAGAAAATTCATCTAAATAACATGAGCTGAAATAACCAATATGTTTTCTGGCATAGGTACCCTAATCCCAAATAACTCACTGCAAAAGATGAAAAATCAGTATTAAGACAACAATACTGCATAAAGTTCTAAATAGTTACTGCTCTTTTTGTTCTGAGTTCAAATTCCGCCAGGGTCGACTTTGTCTTTCATCCTTTCAGGGGTCAATATAATTAACTATACCCTTCCCCAAAATTAGTGGACGTGTGCTTTTGTTACAAATCAGTATTATTATTAGCAGCGAGATTATTAAAGAACAGAATTTCTCTAAGCAAGTAAATGTTTTTAAACTTCCAACCTTTCAACTCACTTAAATATCCTCTTACAGAGAAACAAATATGGAATTTGAAATTTTTTTAAACATCTTTCAGTTATTTTAGTCTGGCATCCTACCTACCATTTAGATTGTTTTTATCTATGTTTTCTCATATTTCCTTTTTTATTTTATGTTTTGTAAATTTTGTAATATTTTTTATATTTTGTAAAATACCTTATGGCATTTTAGCAAGACAAATCCAACAAAGATCTTGTGAAAAGTTTAACAGAAGAATTAACATCTTGGGAAGAGGAAGCATCAAAAATGAAAGAGCGTCTGTTATTACAACTTGAGAAGATTAAAACACAAAGAGATAAAGCTGAAGATAGACTTCAAGCCTCTCAGGTAATTTTAAAATCTTTGAAATTATTTTTGTTTGATTTTTTTTACTAAGAAAATAAATGTATCTTAGTTTGATTTCTCCTCCTTAAGTGTTCTCTGCTTCCTCTTCCCCTTCTTAAATCATCTTTAAGTTTCTTTTTTCATCATCACCACAGTGAAGTTTCAGAAATGGTAGAACACCAGACTAAATATTTTGCAGTTTTTACTTTAGTCCTTTTACTTTCTGAGTTCACTTTACCTTTCATCCCTCTGTGGTGGATTAGATAAGTATCATGCCTGTACTAAGTTCAATTTGACCAACTGCATTTTCCCTCTACAAATCTATGGTATTGTGCCAAAGTTAGAAATCATAATTGGTATTATTTATTTTACTTTTTCTTCTACACCTACTTTTTTAGCCCCCCTCCTGCCACTCCTTCTTTATTTTTGTTTATCTTTTCCTTCTTCACTTTTCATTGTTTTCAATTATTTCAATTATGTATGAATAATGTAAATTGGTGTGTACAATAGCAATTAAAAGGATTGAATTGATTCATTTTTGTAATTTTTGCAATGTGCAGCATTTAGCTCACCATACAGGTATGACTGCATGGTTAAGAAGCTCACTTCTCAATCACATGGTTCCAGGTTTGATCTCACTGTGCAGCACCTTCGGCAAGTGTCTTCTACCATAATCTCAGCTTGACCAATGCCCTGAGACTGGAATTTAGTAGACGGAAACTGTGCAGAAGCCCGTCGTGTATGTGTGTTTGTTTATATCTTTTGGCAATGTGTAACAGCAAAAAATGTAAATTTCAGTAAGAAAACTGAAAACAGGGCCCTTTGAATAAAAAAAAAAAAGCCCTGTTTGTTATTTGTTGTGCAGACAATGCTTTGTCACACTCGCCGTCAGAAATGCAGTGAACCAGTGATTGGCCCATTGAAAACCTGTAACCAACAACACTAAATACTACTCTTTTTGTTATTTTGTGTAGGCCGATCTAGACAAATGGCAGCGAGAAATATCGACATCAGAAGAGAACCTTGTGGATTATCAGAGGCAAGTCAAAGTGCTACAAAAGGAATTAGAAGACACACATCGCAACTTCAGTCATACTCAGTGGGAGCTGGACAAAATGAAGCGGGAACACGATAAACTTCAGCATGCCTACACAAATATCTCAAAGAAGTTAGCAGACAACAGTTTTGACCAAGAATCTGTGTCAGTAAGTAGAGAGATCTTTTACAGTTGCTGGTTTTATAACTTTGGTTTCACTCATTTGATGGTGCTGGAGGGAAAAATAGAAAACATTTTTGGTGGAGAGTATTTAACTCTTGATGTCCTGTAGGACACAGTTCCACACGGTAACACATCATTATATTGATATGAATTATTGAACTATATATATATATAGTGAAAGTGAACTATTTTATGTTTAAAAACACATCAAGCACCTGTGTTTCTTGCATATAAATTTCATAATAAATAACCTGGAAAAAAACCATTTTTAGGCATTTTCTACTCCATAATTACAGGACTTAGAAAATATTCAACAGGATGTTAAGAGTTAAGGAGAGAAGAAGTGAATCTTCTGGACAACAGTTTACATCTCACGTGCAAACTCTGACTTCCAGAGAAGTTCAAACTGAACATTAACCGTGTTAATTTTAGAAATGCTCAGAGAATGAATAGCTCTTAAATGCTATCCACATGATAAAACAATAGTAAAGTCAGTGTTAACATATTTAATGCAGAGAGCATCAAAAAGCTAACTAGAAATAATCATGTGGTGAAGAAGAAAAAAAACAATACTAGTTATTGACTAATAATATTTTGATTTTTTTTGGCAAGTATGGGGGAGACAGCTTGGGACAGGTTTCGATATTATTAGCCTTCCTCAGCAAAGCATAGACTTTTACTAAATGATTCTCTCATCACTACTTTGGCAAGTACAGTGTAGTCTATGCTTTACTGAGGAGGTCTAATAAGACCATCCAGAGTTGTCTACCATACTTACCAAAAGAATCAAGGAATCTAATATTGTTCTTTTCCACACCACATGTTTTTTATAGTTAACTTCGTGATGCTCCCTTCATGAAATATGTTAATGCTAACTTAACTACTGTGTTAATTTTACCAAACTGCCCTTATCACCAGTCCAGGGATGGGGCTAGTTCTTGAGAAAGAAATCATTACATTAGGAAGACAGTGCAGTAGAGTTGTCAGAGAGAAATGAAAGGGCAGACTTAAGAGGAGCATTTTAGATTTTCATATCTAGGACACATGTGCCTGAAAAAAATGGCAGATGTTCACAGCTGGAATGTTTTGATAATAATAGGTCCACTGCTCAATCAGGATTAAGCTGAGACTAAGCAACAGCAACTATATATACAAACTGTTTATATACAAGGTCTGGCCAAAAAGAAAACAAACTTTTAAAATGGTGCATCAACCAGCTGGTGCAGCATGCTCACAACTGCAGTGCTGTGTACGGGTGACCTTGACCTTCAGTCTGATAATAACCACATCATGCCATGTCAGTTAGTCATAGATATACATGTGCTAGAGTGAACGTATGTTTAGTGCATTTGGTGATTTGTTGCAAGTTAAACAATGAAGGATTTGGAAGACTTTTGTGTTTGTGTGAGAGACAATGTTGCAATAGGCCTATGGGGAGGATTGTTTCAGCTCTACACAATGCCAGGAGTGGTACCAGCATTTCAAATTGGGAAGAACATCCACCAAAGACAATCCCAAATCTGGGCAACTTTCCATGACAATGGACGACAATCACAGTGAAAGTGAGTGCTGCGATCCGTAAAAATCGTCACCTGACTGTACATGAAGTTTCTAAAGTAGTAGGCATCTTTAAAAGTTCATGCCACATGATTTAAAATAAAACTTTAAGATGCATTGTGTTGCCACAAAATTTGTGCCACGTCTGCTGACAAATGAACAAAAAGAGAACCATGTTACAGTCAGTCAAGAGATGTTTGATCATTCAAATGCTGATGAAAACTTCCTGAAGTGTATCATAACAGGTGATGAAACATGGGTGTATGGCTACGATGTTGAAACAAAAAGGCAGTTATCACAGTGGGTTGGATCAGCGTCGCCATGACTAAAAAACATGTCAAAGTCACTCGAATGTGAAGGTGATGTTGATCGTCTTTTCTGATTGGAAAGGCATCATTCATCATGAGTTTTTTCAATGTGGTCAGACAATCAATAAAGAGTTTTACTTGCATGCCCTGAGATTTTTGAGAGAGACAGTGTAAAGGTAGAGGCCTGAAGTATGGACAAACAAAACCTGAATGCTGCACCACAACAATGCATCTGCTCACACGTCACTCCTTATCTGCAATTTTTTTGATAAAGCACAAGACTCTCATCCCTCAGCCATCCTACTTTCTGAATTTGGCACCTATAGTCTTTTTTTTTTTGTTCCAAAGTTGAAATCCACCCTGAAAGGTCAGTGATTTCAGATGATAGAAGAGATCGAGGAAAATTCGCTATAAGAACTGCACATTAGTCCTGAAAACAGGTTCCAGGACGCATTCCAAAACTGGAAAAAATGTTGGGAGCAGTGGAGGAAACTATTTTGAAGGAGACAAGTCTGATTAAATTGTAAGTAAAGCAATAAATCTGTTTTTGTTTGTTTGTTTTTTTTCTCCCCAAAGTTCAGTCTCTTTTTGGTCAGACCACGTATTAATAGAAAACCAACAACATAGGAGTGTTCAATACATGCATTGACCTTACAGAACATCCATTTAAAGCTACTCCATCAGCACAGCAGCTTATTCGAACACCACTCCATGGAACACAGCACTATGTATCAAAATGTATTTGTAAGATTCATGATGAGGGAAATAAAGTAAATATAAATTTGATCTTAGATCATGTTAGTCCATTTATAAACAGGCTGAAGAAATGTCAATTGTGTAACAGAGTAAATCTTCAAATAATCCATCACCTCACAAGAATTCTAAACCAGGAGTCTGAAATCATCTTAGCCTGTCAACATGACACCAAATTTCTAGTAAAAATCTGTAAAAGAAAACTACCCGACATGCAACATGAACTGCCTGTCTAACATCATCTGTCACATGACCAATGCTACAACACCAGCTGCCGCCTTTCTCATCCTTTCTACCAATGAGCACAGACCATCTCCTTGCAAGGCGAGCTGCATGAAATTGAGTTTTGACTAAAATGCCCAATTAACACCCATGCCACACACATATGCACTTAAGCAGTTTAGCTAAATACAGGACTTGAAAATTTGTTAACCAATTTGATGTTGAGCTGTTCTTACTTTCTTGTCAATTTAATGGGAAGCAATGATGTATTTATGTTACTAAATTAAATGGTGAGAAAAACATGCTGAGCTTTTAGTTTTTTCAGTTTGTTCCTTTATATTTTACTTCTATGTTCTGAGTTCAAATCCTGCCGTGGTTAACATTATCTTTCCTCCTTTTAAGGTTGATAAAATCAGTACCAGATCTGTAGCAAAGACAATATTACCAACTGGGTGGTAGATTTAATCTGTTGCCCTGTTTAACACCACCACCACCTGGCTCTTGGATGCATTTAGTGGAGTCCACTCTGTTGCAAGCACTCGGGCCAGGTCTCTGGTTTAAGGATAAATTCCTCCCTGTCTCTCACCAATCTTGGAGGCCCTAAAAAAAGGGTCACTAGTGCTACCCTTCCTCCACTGACTAAGCTATAAAAGAAAGAAAAAATACAGTATTCCTCCCCAATAAATAAATATGCAGCATTTTACCAATGTAAGGACGCAATCAATAATAATAAAGAGGGTAAATATTGAGGTCTAATTAATCAACTACACACTTTTATAAAAAAAAAAAAATATAGAGCAGACCTGTATTGTGTACCTGGTAACAATATTTAAAGAAAAACATAGGATTACATAAAAACAGTAAAGAATTTTGAATAGTAAATGTCGCAAAGAATTCTTTTAACTAATAGAGTACACACACTAAAAACACATATGAAATATGTCTATAGACAAATGTTGGATTGCAGGTGGAGTACTTCATTGTAGGCAGATTTATTGTTTTCTTTTGTTTGTTACATCAGTTTAGAGAGGAAAATGTAAGGTACTACCTATTGCCTCGTTTAGACTCTTTCCTAGCCTGGAGATTAGGAAAAGTGAGTAAGGTTGACAGAAAGAGAAATATAGTTCTATGTGTGTGAATAGTAAACTATGTTGTTTTGTCTGTTCAGCTTATTGAATGCTGCATGTAATGTAGAGCAAATGAAGTCACAAAACCAGTTAAACAAGTCTGACAATAAGGGTAAGGGACGTTATAAAAAAAAAAAACCACTGAACTATCTGGATGTATCAGTTTTGAGTGTTTGAATATGTGTGTATACGTACATCTATGTTTGTCTATGCATGCACATATATGCTAATAATTAAATATGCAAAATAATAGTACGTAGTTATAGATGCACTGCATACATACACTAATTAGTTTATGTGGAATTCCCATTTAGAAAAAAAAAACAAATATGTATAATAATAATATATAGTAACACATTCACACACACACACACACCAATTTATACAGGACACCTGTCCCATTCACAAAAAACCTCAATTCCTTGCTGTATAAAATACACAGTCATTGAGAGAGAATTAGAGACAGGGAACGATAAGAATGCTGCATGGTTTGAAAAATTTAAAGTATGCTCGCTCCAGGAATCATACAAGTCCCTGTTCTGCCAGGATTACAACAGAAGGTTGATGTGAGAAAAATGTGCAGTCAACATTGATGAAAGGATGATGCAATAAAATCATGATTATTTACTTGGACATGCCACAAATGAGTAAATCTCCAGCTTACAGTTGAATTGGCTTCCCCTCTACCTTAACTAACATCACTACAACTGATGAGTCAGTGAAGAAAGTTTTTTGTACTCTCTCAATCTAGCAGTGAAATACGCTTCAATACAATTATTTATTTTTTTAATTTTATATCACAACTAGCGTTGCCCGGGTGTGGAATATGTAGAAACATTTTTTTTTGTTAAATGTAAATTAATCAATAGCAAGTCTTTATGTATGAGATTATGGACGTCATATGATATTCAAGTTCTCAAAAGTGATATCGAGATAACAGTAGAATAAAAATTATTCAACATTTAAATTACTTGAAAAAAAATATAAGTAGTAGTCTTCAGTGGGATTTGAACTCATAATGTACAGAGCTGGAATAAATACCACAAAATATTTAGTCCGACTCTTTAACGTATATTTTAATAGTTTATTATTAATTAAATTGAGAGAAAGAAAGAAAAAGAGAAGCAAATAGGATATATATATATATATATATATATATAAGAGGGAGAGAAGGGGAGAGAGAGAAAGAACAACACAGTCAAAAATGACTACCTCCTACCTAACCACCAATAATAGTTTTGCTTCTTACTTTCCCCCTCCTACTCAAGTGCAACTTCTTATCTTTCCCAATCTCTTTTGGGGAAATTTCATATTTTAAGCGAAAAATGTGTATTCCAAGGTCGCATTCCAGATTTCGTTGTACACAAAATTTTCTGGGGCACATTAGGATATCAATGGGAAATTTGGTAAAGATTCATTCAGACAAACACACAAACATTCGTGCTTATTTATATAGATTGGTGAATAACAGCAACGTTGGTTACAGGTTTCCAATGGGCCAATCACTGGTTAACTGCATTTCTGATAGTGGAGAGTGGGAAGAGAGTGTGTGTCACACGGTGCAGAACAAATATCACAAGAAATTTCATTTAGAAAATACTGCTTTTCGATTTTCGTTGCCGATATACATTGAGAAAAGATATACACATGAATACACAGCCATACACACACGCACACACACATATATCATTATCATCCCCATTTTATGTCTATATTTCCATGCTAGCATGGATTGGACAGAGATTTCTTGAGGCAGAATGTTACAGTTGGATGCCCTTCCTGTCACCAACCATACTGATTAAGTATGGGAATCCTACCACCGAACTACCAAACAGCCGAGCATTTTCTTATTTGGAGATGTAAACAAACTTCTGGCCGATTGATAAACGGTGTCCAGCGATGACAAGTACACGCATGCACGTACACGCATGCATGCACACACACACACGCACATACACAAGCACACACACAGAGATATATATATATATATATATATATATACGACAGGCTTCTACACAGTTTCTGTCTACCAATTCCGCTCACAAGGCATTGGTCGGCCTGAGGCTATAGTAGAAGACACTTACCCAAGGTGCCACGCAGTGGGACTGAACCCGA
>JAOPJM010001291.1:43854993-43865850 GCA_027124095.1 Muusoctopus leioderma
TACCAAATTCACTCACAAGGCATTCGTCGGCCTGAGGCTATAGTAGAAGACACTAACCCGAAACCATGTGGTTGCGAAGCGAACTCCTTAACCACACAGCCATCTGCGACTATATATGTACATAAATACATACATATACATAAATACATATATATACATAAATACATACATATACATAAATACATATATGTACATAAATACATACATATATATATATATTCATATATATACAAATAGGTATATAAATACATACATATGTATAAATAAATAAATACATATATAAAAATAAATATATAAATATACACACACACACACACACACACACATATATATATATATATTATATATGTATGTATATATAATGCTACATAGAAAAAATCACAGACTTTCACAATATCAAATCATTTACTTAATCTTAAATAATATCAAATTATTTACCATATAGAAATAATATCAAAATTATACTTAACCTTACAGAAGAAGTAACAAGCAAAAGTTAAGGAATTAAATTATTTTACAAGAATGATTTAGCATAAATATAAAAACAAAATGACATTCTTCCTAATCCTCTCGTTACTAAATCAAGTTATTACTAAGTTAGTGATATCTGATTTCTGCTGTACATTGTTATAGCATGACAAGTGTTCTTACATACAATATACTTCCGCATACAAGGCGTGAATTTTTTCGTCAGATTTTGGTTCTAAAAGACAGGGGGCTGTCTAAATAAATAAGGTCTACTGGCCAGATATAACTTAAAGCATTTTGCACCAGCCGTTAGATGCTTTAAATTCGCAGTGTCCCAGTAAAATGGCCATTTTAGCTTTTTTTTGTATGTTTTTTATGAACTGCATTTAAATGTATAATTTTGGACTGGAATGAGAAACAGGTAAGTGGCAGTCTCTATCTAGTAACGTTCTAAGACAGAGGAAAAGACTGATTGACCAGAGAGGTGCGCCACACTTGTGTCACTGGAACTGAATATGGCAGTATCCTGGATATGAGGTACCCATTCTTTTGGAGTGGGAAAGCAGCAGAGCAGAGATAGGTGTCTAATGTTGGCTTTGCCATACACAGTATTATGGACAAATTAGACAAGGAACCAATCGCTATTAGCAACTGGATCCGGAGTTTGACAGTTCCCATCGGAAAGGGATACTATGCTACCTGGGTCAGTGTTATGCCCATGCAATGAACGACCTTTGTGTTGTAAAAGCGGAGTTCTACAATACTTAGCAAATGACCATATGCAGATGCCTCAGAAAGACAACCTGATAATAATGGGTGGAATTCAATGTCTGCATTGAGCAAGAAGTGGCCCGGTGTTATTAGCTAATATGGTGTGGAGAGGTGCAACACAAATGAGGGAACTTCTCAATGTATGCTCCAAGCAGAGCCTCACCATAATCAACACCATTTTCAAGCAGAAAGAGGAATGGAAAGTGACCTGGGTGCATCTGTGCTTAAAGCATTGGAAAATCCTCGACTACATTATGACTAGGGAGCAAGACAAAGGTGATGTACACATTACAATTAGCATTCTTATCCTTCAAATAAAAATGTTGTATTTCAGAAATCAGGTATATTAAAGGTACAATTTAAAAATCCAAGTTAGGAAAAATATAACAAAAGTGATTTCAATGCTACATTTTGCAAGCAAGTACAACTAAAACTTTCAGAATATTAAATCCAGGAATAGAAATTGTTAAACTTCCAAACTGAAAATTGAAACAAATCTGTATTTTAAATTTCTTGGTTCTCAGGTTTCACGGTTGAGACAAAAAGAGTTGAATCTATCATCAGAGATTAACCCTTTTGATACCAAACCTGGTTCTTTGATAAAAAAACCATTAGTTTTAAAGTGTTAATTTAAACATTCCATTATAATTTTATGTAAAAACTTTTTATTAAATTATGTTCCAAACACCAACTTAATAACGAGAAAGTTAGTTATTTTACTAAATCCCTACAAAGGCAGTGTATTTCATTAGAATATGGTCACAAAACGGGTCAAACATTCAGAAAGCATCATCACCTATAGTGAATGCTATTACTATACAACATCAACATATCTGCAATCAGTACTCACCAGGTTGCTGCTGCTGTTGTGGTTGTTGTGCAGCCTGCTGCTGTGTCTGCTGGGGTGCAACTTGCTGCTGAGGCTGTTGCTGTTGGGGTTGTTGTTGTTGTTGTTGTTGTTGGGGCTGCTGTTGAGGTGGCTGCTGTAACTGGGGCTGTTGGGGCGCTCCTGGACCAGTTGGTTGGCCTGGCTGTTGAGGGGCTCCTTGACCTCCTTGCTGGGCCTGGTACTGACCATATTGACCATACTGTGCATAATACTGAGCATAATAAGCAGCCCATGCGGCTGCGTTAGCATCTTGAGCCTGTTTATCTGGAAAAGATACTATATAGGGAATGTATGGTAAGGAGCTTGAATCAAGTGAGGAATCAGAAGTCATCTCAAAATATAAAACCCCAAGTAAATCTCTATTCTGCTTATATCCAACAGATATGTTTAACCATTTCGTTACTACATTCCTACCGAAAATGTGTTTCAATAAAATTCTAAATTGGTCATGAATATAGACAGGTTCTGTAAAACAAGTAACTTTTATTATTGATATATTAAAGTTACAGAACCTTTGTCTCAAAACTCCTCCTCCTCTTATCACCCATATTGTGTCCAGCTCCATAGCCCCCGCACTAACCACTCTGTCCAGCCCTTCCCAGAATGTTAGCTTTCTCAAATTTCTTCCCCGGCTCAGAGGAATATTAACTGTGTCAATCTCACCAGTCTCCAAAGGCATCTGAAGACCATGGAGGACACAGCTACTTCTTGTAAGTCAACAAAAAAAAAAGTGACGAATTTATATACCATATTTACAATGAAATACAATGCCTTAATTTTCAATAATTTTGAAAATAATCAAGTATTTGGAGGAATTTACTAAAATAATTAACTTTGTTGTTATTAAGTTGGTGTTTGGAACATAACAAAACAAAAAAGTTCTTACATAAAATCATAAAAGAAGGTTTAAATTTAAATATGAACATTTTAAAACATGTTTATCATAGATCCATGGTCGGTTTCAGGCGGTAATCAAAAGGGTTAAATATCACCATATAAAATGTGTTATTAGCCAAGATTATAAGCTTTATTAGCCAAGATTATAAGCATTAAAAATTTCGTCCTGTTTGTCCTTTGTCTACATTTTGTGTAGTGATTAGTCTTTGTTATATTGAATACGTGAATTGGAATAAGCAAAAGTAAATAGTCAACAGGTTTGGAGGCATGAGGATAACTGAATGGGCATAGTTTCTCCCGAAAATATTGGTTATAAAGTCTACTATGTATTATAGTGCATCCGAGGTTCATCATTGTCATCTTTATGGCTGCTTTCCCGGGTTGGCAAGAGTTTGATTGGATTTTTTGAGGGATGCCAACCGTTCAGCTCAATTCATCATCATTTTACGTCTGCTAACATGGGTTGGACGGAGATTTCTTGAGGCAGCATTTTACAGTTGGATGCCCTTCCTGTCACCAACCATACTGATTTAAGCAATTGAGTTATAAATATATATTTGGACAACCATCCTCATCTTTTGCAGTTTCTTTGCTACACTAATTTGGGGATATTTAAACCTAATTGATTTACTACTGCTATAATGTGAGAAGTCTGCACTGGGCTTGCTGATTGGGTTTTCAGCTAGCACTATATGCACAACTCTCGATTAATTTTTCCTAATTTTCCATTCCAATGACTGTCAATTATAGAAACTTATGGCTTTATAGTTCCTTACATATCAAGCTATTCCTCGCTGAATATATTTCTGTGTGCATACATGCGTGTATTGCCTTACTGGTTTTAGTCTTGTTGGGGACAAGGAAACCTCTCTAGTGCTGGTGCCACAATAAAATGCACAGTACACTTTGTAAAGAGCTTGGCATGCAAAAGGAGAGAACAGAGTAAATAGGACTCTTTAGTCTTACAGAGGACAACCTCTCTAGTACTGGCACCACATATACCCTGTAAAGTGGTCGGCGCTAGCAAGAGCAGTAAGTTGTAAAACCATACCAAAAATGGAATGCCCCAACCTGTCCGAATAAGGACTCGGACTGGAACGACACATCGAACTCATACCATTGTGGATAAGCAAACATAAAATGATGATCATCATATCAACTCCAGTATGTATTTTATCAATCTCTATTTATTGAACTGCTAAGTTATGAGTCATAACAAACAACAACAGCTTTGTTAGATTTGTGTAACTAACAGATACACATACATAGATGACAGGCTTCTGCAGGTTCTGTCTACCTAATTCCTCCCACAAAATATTGGCCAACCCTAAGTTATAGAAGACACAAGGCGCCACATCATGGAATATAAGCCAGAATCACATGATTGTGAAGTGAACTTCTTGACAACACAGCTACGACTACACCCTACGTGTACTTTAGCAACTCACGCTTTACCCAAGAAATTACCTGTTTAAATAATGTTGGCAAAGAAAGCAAAAATAGTATGGCTATGTAAACTAAGGATAAAATTCAAGATTTACTTGGATCAGCTTGTTGCTGCTGCTGTTGAGGATAACCTTGTTGATATGCTGCTCCCCATGCTTGGCCTCCATATGGCTGTTGGCCAGCAGGTGCTTGCTGGCTGCAAAGAGGAGAGGGTGAGAAAAACACACATTTTACAAACAACAAATCAAGCATGTTTATGTATTTAAAAACCTCAACTGTAATTAAGTAGTCTACCTACCTTGGTTGAGCATACTGTCCATACTGATCATACCCAGCTCCAGCTGGAGGTACACCTGGTGCATTAGGTCCAGAAGGAGCCCCGGGAGCACCATGAGGTCCAGCACCTCCAGGTGCTGGAGGAGCTCCTGGTGCACCTGGTGCCCCAGGCCCAGCTGGTCCATTAGGACCTGGTGGTGGTGGTTGCTAAAACAGAAACAATATTAACAAATTATACACCATTTTTTGGTTTTTTTTCCAATATATTATTAGAAAATCACAAAAAATCAACAATCTAAACCTTACCAAACCTGCCTTTTCACATATCATTTGAATAGCATGCTGAATTTGTTGTGGACTACCTCTGACATTGAAGATTTTTTCATTGGGGTTCGGTGGAGGTTGTCGCTGAAGCTCAACATGAGCACCAGATTGTCGTATTATTTCTCGTATTGTTTCTCCACCTAAAAACCAATTAAAAACACAAAAGTAATTAGTGAAAAGTATTTATAGAAGATATTAAAAGAAGAATTTAATTACATCTTGGTAAAGGAGGTTACCTTTGCCAATGACTAAACCACACTTGTCAGCAGGTACAGCATAAGTAGTTTCATCTTGAAAATTCGGATCAAAGCCACGTCCCATTCCTCTACCGCCAGGACCATTTGGACCAGGAGGACCACTCATATTATTGAAAGGGCCACCACCTCTACCGCGACCCCTACCTCGGCCCATAGGAAAGCCACGACCAATGCCACCTTGTTGCTGAAAAGAAAAATTCGTGTAATTAACAATTTACTCATGTTCAACAATAGAGTGATGGAATAACATTTCACAGCAATTTCCGATTTATAAAATGAAAATGTCAGAACTCAGTGCAAGGCAAATAGATTTGATTTATCTCAAACAGACAAGGTGCAGGCATGGCTGTGTGGTTAAGAAGTTCACTTTGTAACCACGTAGCCCTGGGTTCTCTCACTGCGTGGCACCTTGGTCAAGTGTTTTCTACTATAACCTCAAACCGACTAATGACTTGTGGGTGAAATTGGTAGACAGAAACTGTATAGAAGCCTGTCATATATGTTTATGTATGCGTGCATGCTTGTCATCGCTTTGACACCGTTTATCACTGAATTGGCTGGGTGATGTTTGTTAACATCTCCATATAACAAAATGCCCGGCTGTTCGGTAGTAGGATTCCCGTACTTAAAATCAGTGTTGTTGGTGAGAGGAAGAGCATCCAACAGTAAAATGCTGCCTCAAAAACCATGCTAGCATGAAAACACAGACACAAAAAAAAAGAAACAAGCTATAAAAAAAGCAAGCTATCAATTGATTTATATCAAACAGATACGCTATGGAGAAAGCAAGCCATCAGTTTTCTTCTTGCTGTTGTAAAATATCTTAGAATATTGACTAGAAAACACTTGATTCAGTCAATACCAACTCCGAGAGCCCCTCAAGTTTTTCATGATACAAAACCCCAAATTAAAAACTTTCACACATATTTAAGTACAACTTAAGATCTGTTCTAGACACCAGCTTAATAATGAAAATACCTCCGAGTTCTCTACTCTCTTGGGTAATATTAGAAAAAAACCTACTTTCAGAACTTTAGCCATAAATATTCAAGTCAGTCAAAATATAAAACAAATACTGCAAATTCTGAGTAGTAGTATAGTGATTTGTGAAGAACTATAGACTTAAACATTACCATTTGAAGCAGCATAGTACATGTTAAGTATACACAATTAAACCCAGAAAATTTCTAATTATTTACTTTGTGTATAGGAAGGACTATGTACAAGAATCAGGATGTCTTACAAATGTGCTGGTGTGAGAATCCTTAGTTCGAGAAAACAGTTACTACAATTTAAAAATAACAAAATGCAGTGTTGAATTTTCTTGAGAAATTCAAATGACACTAATTGTTTTTTTTAAGTATACATAAGAGATGTAGAGACAGTCATCAGATGTTTTATACTGAGATAAAAAAAATTTTTTAAACTATTTAAAAACTTACGTTTGCATTTCCTAGTATTTCACTGATCATATTTGCAGCCTGTTGAACTTTATCTGGGGGACCCATTATAGTCAATAACCTTTCAGGAGATGCACCATCATCTATGGAAATTTTCAACAAAAAAATGGGTTACACAATAGCAATACATCATTTTTTAAGAGAACTAGTGCCTGTACAGTATAAAAGTAAAACGAGTAACATTTCATTAACAAGTTTTAACAGGAATTTTGGACATTTACATATGCTATTTATATCTTTAGTAGTAGTGAAAGTTAAAATCAGCGGCAATCAAACGTTAGCATAGCAACAGCTGGTCTTATTCATGTCTTCAATCGAGAAATCAAGAAATTTCAGTGAACACAATAATTATATATTTTATTAGAAAGACAATTCTCATTAGCTGATAGACTTAACATTGAAACATAAATAACTCAACATTACATAATTATCTTGTTCCACCTCAACTCAGGCCCATTCAAATCACTTGCCTCTCACCACCATCACCCATATTCTGGTCACCCCCACCCACAGAATGCTAACACTCTGGAATCTCCCTGACCATGTCTTTTCTACAGTTGTCCAAGAACATCAACGGATCTCACGGGTCGTGGAGGCTTTG
Source organism: Muusoctopus leioderma (assembly GCA_027124095.1). Classification (NCBI taxonomy): domain Eukaryota; kingdom Metazoa; phylum Mollusca; class Cephalopoda; order Octopoda; family Octopodidae; genus Muusoctopus; species Muusoctopus leioderma. The sequence goes on from JAOPJM010001291.1 coordinate 43,862,383, forward strand.
GGCTGAGGACATCCCCTAAATCCAGACTAAATCATTAAAAAAAAATCCAAGTTTGAATTAAATGTTAATTGTTAGGCATGAATAAAAAACAAACCTGCTTTAAACTGCAATCGAACACCTGTCTCATTCTGTACACGTTTAATAGTCTCCCCACCCTTTCCTATCACAATACCTACAGCAGGCCTCGGAACAGGAAACTGGAAGGAAAAAAAAACAATAATCAGCCAGTGGAAGACAAATTAGTTTAACATTTAACTAATACAGTATTATTTTAAACAATCCTCCAACCCTATAGTCTTTCCTTTTACTAGTTTCAGTTAATGGACTGCAGCCATGCTGGGGCACTGCCTTCAAGGGTTTTTGTTGATCATATTGACCCCAGTACTTATTTTATAGATCGCCATTTGTCGAACTGCTAGGTCACAGAACACAACATAAACACAAGTTTCTTTTGTTAAACTTTAACGTAGGCACACATGTATGACAGGCTTCTGCACAGCTTCCGTCTACAAAATTTCACTGAGAAGGTATAAGCTACAAAAGAAGACACTTGCTCAGGGTGCACAGAGCAGTAGAGCCCAGAACCATGTGGTTGTGAAGCAAGCTTCTTAACCACAGTCATGCATGTGCCTAGTCTTTAATTTATATTATTTCTTTCTATAAATACAAATTTAGTAAAATTGGAGGGATCTGTTGATAAAATTATTTCCAGGTATGTACTTATCTCAATATACTTTCAAGTAAACAAATTTTGTCAAGGACTAATACAGTAGATACTATGGAACAAAACAAAACTCATTAAAAATGTGTATTGTAGCAATCAATGGGTGTTATTTTTTTTTTTTATTATTTCTATCCACCATGCTGGAATACTATAATATCAATGTAAACCAACATATATCAAAATTCTCAGATGAAATATCAAATGCTATCTCTTTTGTTATAGAGATAGCAATTAAACATACTGTTGAAAATTAAATCCTGTAATTGAGCAGAAAATGCATAAAAACGGGTTTTTTGCAGCTTAAATATTATGAAATTTACAGGTAAGAAACACAGGCGCTGGAGGTGTTTTCATTCAAAAATAGTTCACTTTCACCATATATATATATATATATATATATATAATTCAATGATTTATATTAATTTGATGATGTGGTACCATGTAAATGCAGGACGTTAAGAGTTAATAACGTACGCCCAGATCACGAGATATGCCACTGCACCCCAATAATGATATAACTCATGAAAGAAAAAGGCTTTGTGACAACTGATTTACAAGATATGCAATTGTAACCTTCCATATAAAACATATTGGCCGGGTAATATGGAAAAGAAACCCTGTAAAAATTATTTTACGGATAAACGGCATGAGCTACTTAACAGGTAATCTTAAAGGAGGAGACGTGAACTCTGCAAGCTGCAGCACATCTTGGAGAGAAGGAAATCCAAATAAAAACCGATACAAATAAGAGAAGACTCTTCAGCCTTACTGCAGATAACCCCCCTAGCACTGGTTCATCATCATCCTCACCACCATCGTTTTTATGTCCATGTTTCCATGCTGGTATTGGTTGGACGAAGATTTTGGGAGCAGTATTTTACAGTTGGATGCGCTCCCTGATACCAACCATACTTATTTTAAATCCTGAACTGCCAGTGGCTGGACATAATATTTTATGGATAAGTATATATATATTTTAAAAAAACCCATTAGTCTGTCTGTCTCAGTGATAAACGGTGTCAAGTGGTGACAAGCACACGCATGTATATATACACAGAGAAGACACTTGCCCAAGGTGCCACGCAGTGGGTTAGATCACGAAACTACGTGGTTATGAAGCAACTTCTTAACCACACAACCATATCAGTGCCAATAGCCATACCTAATGTAATAATGGATTGTCTGTATTACATTTTGCTGTGATGCAATGATAAAATGCAGTTCATGCTGCAAAGTGATTGGTGATATGAAAGACACTGAGCATCCACCGGTAAAAATAATGCATAAAAAAAGAGAACACAGGAACAAAGATGTCCAATTTTCTCTGTATGTGCCAGATGACAAAGGGCTGGAATAAGTGGTGAGACCCATACCAACATAGAAAAGTGAGGGCAATACACTTAATGATAATAGATTGTTTTCAATAACACCACATATAAGTATTTGATAAATGAAGCTGAGGAGTTTGTTTTCAGTTGGCCCCTGCCCCATTTAAATTCCTTATACGCTGTATATATTCATATTTTGTACTGCTTTTATTTATTGCTTGCAGAGTTTTAAACAAGAAAATACAAAACTATGTTACTTACGTCCATTCCACTGCCACCAGAAGGAGCTGGTCTAACACCACCGCCACCGCCTCCTCCTTGACCACCACCACCACCACCGCCGCCGCCACCTTGACCGCCGCCACCTTGACCACCGCCGCCTTGACCACCACCACCACCACCACCACCGCCGCCGCCACCGCCACCCCCATTATTACCAACAGCAGAACCATATTCATTTGTCTACAGAGAAAACAAAACAAAAAGGAAAAAGTAGCATTTAATGTGAGAGAGAAACAGTGGGGAAAGCAAAACTGGAGATAGAGAGATGGGAATGAGTGAAAAAGAGATGAAGAAACTATAAACTGTAACAAGTGGTAGCAAAAGCCTGGTATTTACAGAACACACTGTACTGTAAATGAGGCAAATTTATTTGAAGTATTTGTCTCCATCTTGTCAATTAATCACATTAACCCTTTTGATACCAACCCACTTCAAACTGCCCCTGGTTCAGTGATAAAAAACGTATTTGGTTTAAAGTGTTCATAATTAAATATAAATCTTCCATTATAATGTTATTTAAGAACATTTTGTTAAGTTATGTTCCAAACACCAACTTAATAACAAGAAAGTTAAGCTATTTTACTAAATCCCTCCAAATTCTGATTATTTTCAAAATTAATTGAAAATCATAGGCAGTGTATATTATTTGAAATATGGTAACGAAAGGGTTAACCCGTTCGATACCAAACCGCCTGAAAGCGCCCGAAAATATTCTGATCTCATAATACCAAACCACCTGAAACTGCCCGAAAATACCTATTGTTATTTAAATGAGAATATCAATGCAAATCTCGTTACTACGTTCGTGAACACATGTGACTTCACTAGGTAAACACTTGCTTTACACCGTGTGCCATTTTTAAAAGTAAAATATTTGTTCTTGTAATTTTCGGAGATTTTTTTTCCACGTTGTAGAATTTGATATTTTCTTGGACTGTTTACATTTGTAAAAAAAATGGATACCAACTTCGAATTCATGAGCAGTGACTCCGAATTTGAAGGATTTTCTAAAGAATAGGCAGAGGAAGTAATGCAATCGACAAAAGCACGTGGAGTTGGATGTTTCAATCTCCGATAGTAATACCGAGTGACTCCGACAATAACAATAGTGACAGCGATAATGAGAGCAATTTG
>JAOPJM010001291.1:43917541-43938130 GCA_027124095.1 Muusoctopus leioderma
AAAAATTCTGCCTCAAGAAATCTCCGTCCAACCCATGCTAGCATGGAAAAACGGACGTAAAAAGCGATGAATGAATGTATGTATGTAGTATGTATGTGTGTATGTATGCATGTATGTATGTGTGTGTGTATGTATGTATGTATGTGTGTGTGTATATATGTATGTATGCGTGTGTGTGTGCATGTGTGCGTGTATGTATGTATGCATATGTGCATGTGTGTATGTATGTATGTATGTATGTGTGTGTGTGTGTGTGTATGTATGTATACAGTATGTATGCATGTATGTATGTATACAGTATGTAGTTGTAGTGAGGGTAAACAGACAAACTTGGATGAAAATTGTTATGGGATTGATTAGATATTCTAGTGTTTTACCAATATCGTGCTGTTAGTCATAGAATTATATTCATTGACAATGACAATGTGTTTTCCATTCCAGGTTTCTTTATTCCTTACACTTACTTACCATCTGTTGGACTTAACTTGAATTTCTCCAGAAATGATTCAGCAATACTCTTATCAATCATCGGAATATCAAACACAATTTTTCGTATCATCATTGGATGGGTCAGTGATCAAAAATGGTCAAATTGTTTCATCATCAATTACACGTCTCTGCTAATTTCTGGCGTTGCAACAGCTTGTGTTCCTACTTTTACAAATTATCCTCTATTAGTTACATATTGCGTTGTCTATGGCATATGTATTGGTAAGTAAATTCTTTTTTGTTACTGAAACAAGACTAAACAAAACATAATTCCTACAGAGAGAACTTTAAGAAAATTTCATTTTGATACTCACAGCCTTTGAACTGTTGGCTCAAAACTGTTAATTGCTCAATAAGATCACTATAAATGGTTTAATGTTCCATATTACTGCCATTTATATATATCATTCACATCATCATATCAATTAGATAATATTAAAGAATGACAATGTCAGAGTTGATGAAGAAGCTGTTGGCTTCTGAGATAAAATTTATGTAATTTTGAACCATATCACTGCCGTTGCCATATTTATTTGAGTAAGAATCAGAACACTTTATCTAGCTGAGTCACAAATTTTTTTCCCCTTTAGTTTGGTCTGGAAGAAGGAACTGCACCTATGGTCTTCACAGGTGCTCCACATCTGGTGAGATTGATGCCAATAACCTTCCACTTAAACTGCTGCAAATCAACAATTGCATGAAAGACATGTGCAGGGAGGGAATTCCAGAGGGGTGACATTCTGAGAAGAAAAGATTGGGCATAGTGGCAACTGCAGAGCCTGGAGGTTTGGACACAATAGGGTGATGAGAGGAGGAGAGGAGAGACAAATGAGTTGAAAGTGCCTGAGTGGAGGTGGCATGAGACCAGCCAGTTCTAAAGAGCAGAGACTATTGTAGTAGAAGTAGAAAAGGCAGAGAGAGGAGACAGCATTTCTGTGGGCTAGAGGTTGGAGTGTGATCGTGAGTGATTTTGTGCTAATTAGTTGAGTGGCCTTTCTCTAGATGCAGTCTAGGGTGTCTGTGAGTGTAGTAGCAGCATCGTCCCAGATGTGGGTGCAATACTCCATTGCGGATCTCACCTGGGCGTAGTAAAGAGAAGAGTGTGACTTGATAATCAAGTAGTTGAGCTGATTTGAAATTAGCAAGTAGTTCTAAGATTGAATCCTCTAACAAAAAAAGATAAAATGATTGGCTCATTGTAGAGCTGTGTTCTTCTTCTGTATCTTCTATAATGGTATTTACTCTTGTTTAAACCCACTTCTCTTTCAATCATTCTATTGTGTTATTTTGCTCCAAAGCACTAAACTAAATACTTCTCCAGTCATTCTTCCCAAACAGTATCTCCCTGGTATACCTTATTTCACTGTTTAGTCCTGAACCACTAAACAGCAATAGTTCAAACTGACCCACATTAACCTAACCCAGTTGTCCTCATCCCTCAGTCAAAGGAAACCTGAAACAGCTACAAACACTTTGTCTCCTTCACAGAATAATTCAGATAAAAAGATATTATGTAAATGTCTTGGGACATGGCTATATTACATAATTTCTGCACTAATATGCTTGTAACACCAGTATTTCTGGTGCAACCATGGAGCTCACAATGTTTCTAACTCTGTAACACAATGATCCTTCCATCCTACGTTATTTAGGTTTGTTATTATCAGCCTCCACATTTACACATAGACAAATAATACTACACACACAACATACACATATGTATGGTGTGTTATTTTATTAGAAAATAGTTTTAAAATAATTCTAATCTTATTTTTTGTTTTCATTTTCATTTTCACTTTATTTAATCTGTTTTCATCTTCCTTTCAGCTGCCTTTATTTCTCTTCGTTCAATAATAATGGTTGAACTTTTGGGTATTGAAAACTTAACAATTGCATTTGGTTTAATAATAATGGCTCAAGGCCTGTCATCTTTTTTTGGAAGCCCACTAGCAGGTAAGTAACTGTTTATTATGTCATTTTCCATACTTTTCTGACTGTCTTTGTTGCAGATTTGCAAATGCTTAAAAGGATAACATGTTAACATCTTGCATGGAAGGTTGTAAGTGTTGTGTTCTACTTGGATAGGGCACTAAAGCTTTCCTGTCACATTTACCTACCTGTCACACTTACGTACCTATCTTCTCAGACGAAAATACAGCAGCTGTCAGACAATCTTAGTTAGATTTACAAAATTGGTACAACACATTTAGTTATCATGGAAAGACAAATATGAGAATGTGTATGATAATAAATCAAGATTGTTTGGTTTGTATTCAGAAATATAAAAGTGTTAACTTGTTCATCATCATCATCATTGTTATATCCACTTTTTCCATGCTGGCATGGGTTGGACAAGATTTTTTATTGAAGCAGTATTCTACAGCTGGATGCCCTTCCTGTCACCAACCCTTTACTTATAAGGTAGTTTTCTCCACCGATCTTTCACCCATTGAACTTCTAAAGCCAAGGCACTTTTTTACATGGAACATAAACAAAGTGCACCAGCAGCCCAAATGGTGTCAACAATGAAGACTTCATGGACATGCACACACACACATACATATATATCTGTGTGTGTGTATGCATATATATATATATATATATATATGATGGGCTCCGTTCAGTTTCTGTCTACCAATTCCACTCACAAGGCATTGGTTGGCCTGAGGCTATAGTAGAAGACACTTGCCCAAGGTGCCACCCAAATGTAAAAAACAAATCAAAAGTGAGCCATTACAAAAAGAAGTTACCAATCCTTGGTTTAGAGGCTCCCTCGTTGACTTGAATGTGTTTGTAAGATGTGACATTTTTATAATACACTAAAATTTTCAATTAATTTTGAAAGTAATTAAGGATTTGCAGGTATTTAGTAAAATAACTAACTTTATTGCTATTAAGTTGGTGTTTGGAACATATCTTAATGAAAAGCTCTTAGATAAAATCATGATGGAAGGTTTAAATTTAAATATGAACATCATCATCATTTTACGTCCATTTTTCCATGCTAGCATGAGTTGGACAGAGATTTCTTGAGGCAGGATTTTACGGTCGGATGCCCTTCCTGTCACCAACCATAAACAAATGGGTTTTTTTTATCACCGATAAAAAGGGTTAATTTCACTTTTTTCTCCTTAGATTTTTCTTTATTCATCATCATGTCTTATTTGGATAGTTAACAAAACTCACAAATGTTCAGATGATTTCAGTAAAGAATCTCTTTGTGTCACTGACAGCAGCATTGTTCCTTCAACAAGTCCTTTTACTCAAGTTATATCATTTATGTCTGACTGATTAATTCCTGATATTTGCTGCATACAAAACCTTGTATAACTTTAGAGGTTTCTCTGTAGAGTATAGCAGGAATTTCGTTTCAATAGAGCAAGTTTAATTAGTCGAAGAAGCCTAGTTAGTTCCTTTCTACACTAAACAATTCTTATAGCTTTCAAGACAACATACAATCAAGCTTTATATTCAGTTGAATTTTCTTTTTTTTTATCTTCTTTCTCTAATTAAAACATCTTTATAATAATTGCTTTTTTTTTTTTCATCTCGATATTTTGTTTTTATATCTGCTTTTCCATCTTTATTAATACTTGAATGGTTTTACAAATTGTAACAGTTTTTTTTAATTGTTGAAGTAAAGTTTTTATATTTAGATCTGCAAACGATATTTTTATAATCATTATATAGACAATGCACCCTCTCTAGTGCTGGTGACATGATAAATGCCTCCAGTACACTCTGTAAAGTGGTTGGTGATAGGAAGGCCATCCAGCTGTAGAAACCAAAACATGCGTGTGAGGCCTGCCCCCCCCCCCCACCTGCCTAGGAGAGTGGTGACTCCATTCACAATCGATGTAGGCCGAAATCACCCGTCCAAAATCACCCGTCCAACCCATGCCAGCATGGATAACGGACGTAAAATGATGATGATGATAAATAATTTTCAGCTATATTTATTAGGGTAAAATTAGCAAAACAGGTTACCTATTGGTACAAAATTAAAGTTCAGTACCCTAAAAGCAAACTGCAATACCACTAGCAATGTTTGTAATCATACCCTTATTCATCTATCCAATAAGTTAACCCTCAATCACTCTAAGATTGGTTTGTAGAAATAGTTCACTTGATAGGAAATTGTAGGTAATTTAGATGATTGAGATATGTTCCAGGAACATTAGACACAGGTGTAATAGTTATGGTTAAGTGTGGCCATTGAAGTAAAAATTATAGAGAAGACAACAAATAATTGCCATTTCTTAATTGGAATATAGACTTTAATTAGTGATTTGTTCTTTCACATCTATCAATTTTTATTCCTGATTTTCTGCAGGAAAGAAAATTAAAAAAAAATTTATTTTGTAGAACTGTATTATAAATTTTATAATTGTTAAATTGTAAACTCAGCCAATTGCTTACCACATTTAGCTTATGTCTCAGAAGCTTGGAGAATTAAGTACTATTTGATTGGGCTCTGTTTTAACTCTCTTACAAATGGTAAAGCCATTTAATGTACATGTCAGTGAAGACATCCTGAAGATTTCTTTTTGTATTTAGCTATGAATGGGCGTCACTCTGAGCCCAAACTTTATTCTAAGATTACTGCTATTTTATTTTATTAATCATCAGTTTGAATGAAATGCTAAGTTGGCTTGAGAGTGATTTGGATGTAGAGTTATAAGGAAATTATAAAGAGTACCTTTCAAATTTAGTGATAATTAGTTAACGAGCCTCATCTGATTGTTAACATTACATTTAAAACAATTTATCTACTTGAATTCCTTTATTTTTATATGTTTCTGTTCATATGTCGGAAATTTTGGCTATAGGTTACTATAGAATAGCTCTTTTACTAAAGGAATGTATGAATTGAATGGTGTTACTACTACCCATCACTAATGAGTTCTTGCTTAGCTCTCCAGCAATGTCCTGCAAAACGCATGTCTCTCTTTAATGACATCATTGATTGCATGAAGATTGCCGTACAATTTTTTTGTCGGATGCTTTTTCCAGGAGATATTCAGAATGGCCCGTAACATACAGGTGAAAGTGCCATCAAGCCTTACCTCTAGGTGTTTGTTGAGTGTCCATACAATAGCACCGATTCCACAGTGGTATAGAAGAATCTTCTCTTAAGGTCCTCAGTTAGTGATAACTTCCAGAGAACACTAAGGCATTCAAGAACAGCCCATGCTTTTGTGAGACAAAGTTTTACATCCTTTTCTGTGGATGCAGTGCTGCTTCCTAAGTATACAAACTCTTTTGTGATGTCCTCATATGGACACCCCAACACAAATATACTCGGGTTGGCCATCCAGCAAAAACATTCATCGACCATCTCTATACAGACACAGGATGTTTCTTAGTTGACCTTCTGAATGTTATGCGGGATCATGATGGATTGCGTGATCAAGTCAGGAAAATCTGAGCTAGCTCGACCAGATGATGACTACCGCCCAGAGTTACTTGGTAAAACAATTTTATGAAAACTTTCTGTGAAAATGCCATAAACCAATCAAAATGATCTAAATTAGCTACTTCTGACACGACTTCTCTAAATTAGCTACTTCTCTTTTGGTGCCCATAAACTGAGAAGAAAAAACTGTATTATTGAAAAACAATGTAACCAAAAGAGTTTTTGTAGAATTATTTGATGTATGAAATGGAGATAATTTATGTTCACAGTTGTTTAGCTCTAGGTCAGTCCTGATCCAGCAGACACCTGATCAAAGGCATTTCAGCCGTTACCATTCTGGTTGTTTTTTTGTATATTCAGGACTAGACTACATTATATAATATTTTCTTAGTGTGATTTGAGGGAGATTTGGCTGCTATATCTAGCAGGTAGAGCAACTGTAGAGGTTCCCTTGTTGGTTCGTCTTCACAATTGTTATTGTTAAAGAGGAATAGAACAAACTTATTTATGACTCTGGAGCCTTAAATCAAGAATTTGATGTGTGTGCATATGTATGACTGCTTCTATGTGCAGCAATCATTTGATGCCTTTAGTAGATTGCAGTTTGTTGCAAGCACTCCTAGCAGACACTTGGTTTGAAGACAGCACATCATGGCTCCTTCTCTGCAATAGTCTGCCAGGGGGAGTACTGATTGGACAAGTTTCTCAGATCTATAGTGAAGAATCTGAACATGTGGGCAGCATCGTGGCAAGTTGCCTCAGAGTTAGTACATTATGCCACTTAGTATGGCAAGACTGAGTGTTGAGGTTGACAGAGACATCTGGCTCAGTCACAACATCTGACTCAACTAAGCTTGTGCTGTTGTGCAAAAGCTTTGTCACCTACATCGGTGGGGGTGGGGCTTGGGTAGCTCTGGTGTCAACGGTGGAAGGGGCCGAAACACCTACAGAGCTACTTCACCGCCTGATGAGACCTCGACTCCTGCATACAGCAGCACCCTCGGCACACAAGTGTTTATACCTCAAGTGCTATATTCTCTCTCCTACTTAGTCACTCATGTCCTACCCCCCCCCATATCTTAAATCATTCATTTATAACTGAGTTACTTGTGAAGATTGACATGGCAGTTAGCAACAATCCCTGTACAATTGTATTTTTCCCCACTCCCTACAACAAGGTCTTTGTCTCTATTCTGTAGTCCAAAAACACTTCCTCCACCTATCATCTCCGGTAAACAAACAAATAAAAGAAGACATAATTCATTCATTAATTCAATGCTGTTTCCAGCTCTGTACCTATTCTTCCTTTCCTTCTATTTTAGTTCTGCCTAATATATTTCTGTGTGGGTCTCAACAGCTTCTCACTTTTTTTTAATGTCTACATTTAAGTTTCACATTGGCTCCACAGATGTTGTATTGTACACCACTACAGCTGTTATTGTTGCCATTCAAGGGAAGAGAAGGGTTTACTAGAGAAGGACTAAAGCGAAGTGTAGTGACAAAAAGACTACACCTTTTTGGGGTCAAATTAAAATTGTCTCGAAGCAAATTAAAATAACCTCGAAACAAAACAACCGTAAAGCAAATTTGCTTCGAGGTTATTTTAATTTGTTTATGCTAGCATGAAACACAGACATAAAACGATGATGATTATCTTAATTTGCTTTGATGTTATTTTAATTGGCCTTGAAAAAGGCATAGTGAAGTGTATTGTCAGAAAGGCTGGAGTGAAGTGTAGTGTCAGAAAGATGAGTGTAGTGTCAGAAAGATGGAGTGTAGTGTGGTGTCAGAAAGACTTAGTGATAAATTCTTGGAAAATGTCTGGATGAACCTTCTGTAATAATGTCTCTGGAAATATTATGAACTTTTACTATGGAAAGGGTAAAATACTGAATTTTCGAAATAACGTTTAAATAAAGTAAAAGGTTTTCTTTTTCTGTATTTTTGTTATTTAAATAATGTAATTATTCCAGTACATAGGCAATTGTGTAACATCTCGTCAGTGCTGGAATTGACAGATTTCTATGAAATGATTCCTTTGTTGTTGGTAGGTAAATACAGCAAGCTACATTTGTTTACTGGTCTTTTCAGAGAATCAATATGACCGACGTCCAGCCAAGAGAAGTGAAGATTTTGGAGACGGCAGAGGACATTCAGCTCCGTCGTGAAGAGGTTATTAGTCGCTATGGCTTTTTCAGGCATGCCTGTAAGGACCGAAGAGAACGACTTGAAGACTCGCGACGTTATCAGTTCTTCAAACGAGATGCTGATGAGTTGGAGAGTTGGATTTATGAAAAACTTCAAACAGCATCAGATGAGAACTACAGAGATCCCACCAACTTGCAGGTAAAAACTTCACAAATATTAATAATCACATATTCTGAAAATCTTAACCGCTTACTTAGTCTTGTATTAATATTGGTATCCTGGGTGGTAGTTTAACTCAGTTAGTGTAGAGTTTCCAGTGTGTTCCATTTGTGGAATATAGAAACAATTATCAGAGATGAAGATTATGTGGGAACTATGTTTAGTTGTAACAGATTAAAAAAAAAATACGAAAAAACAATTCATACCCAGTTAAAAAGGTTGAGTAGCTACAAAATAAAAAAAATACTGTTGACCTCATGTGAGAGATGGGATAGGTATAGTAACTGACATAAAAAAGACATCTGATGGGCATTGATTTGAGAGGAGGATGTGGGCTAGGTTGCTATAATGTAGTGGTTATCACGGCCACCTGGAATGTGGCAGATGCATGGTTCGATTCCCGTTGGCAGCTCCAATCACATTTTTTCCTTCTTGGGTTTGTGTTTGTATGATGTCTAATTTAATTTAATGTTTATATAATAGCCAAAAAATAACACTGAAAATTACAACATTGTATTTCAATCTGTTTTTTCTCATATTTCAAGCAACGGTCTTTTGATCTGTTTTACTAGTTAGTCTGGATAGAAACCCTTTTCAAACTCACTTAGATTGCTTTGGTAGAGATAACTGGGTAACATTAATGAAGATGAGTGTATAAAGGTACTTTATAAACATTAAATTTGATAGGAGGAAGTGTGCTGGGGTTGCTTTAGTATAGTGGTAATCACGGCTATCCAGTATACAGAAAACGCTTAGTTCGATTCCCGTGGGCAGTTCTGGGCACATTTCCTCCTCCTTCATTTTGTGTTTGTAAAGTGTCTTATTTAATTTAATGTTTATTTATAAAATATTTTAATTCTTAAAAAAAAATGTTAATGATTCTGTCTTGATAAGTGACAAGTAATGTAATTAATTATACAGCTGATCTGTTAATAACACATAAATCCTACACTATTAGATTCATTATATAACAGATCTCATTACATTGTTGATGTTGGCCACTGATGTGATGGAATGTAAATCCTTTTAAATTGATAAACTCTCAAAATTATTTTCATACACTTTTAAACATCTCCTTCTCAATAAAAAAAAATTATACTTCAACTCTTAACATCCTGTAGAAAATTTAAGTCTTGCAATGATTAACTCTTAACATCCTGTAGGACACGGTTCCACATGATACCGCATTATCAAATTGATATGTCATTGAACTATTTTATATCGTGAAATTGAAATATTTTTGTGTGAAAACACATCAAGTACCTGTGTTTCTTACCTGTAAATTTCACAACAAATAAGCTTTAAAAAACCCCCACTTTTAAGCATTTTAGGCTCAATCATTACAGGACTTCGAAAATGTTTACAGGATGTTAAGAGTTAAACAGGAAATACCTAAAAATGTGTTTTTTGCAACTTAAGGTGCTTGAGGTGTTTTCACTCGAAATTAGTTCACTTTCACCATATGTATAGTTCAATGATCCATATCAATTTAATGATACGGTACCATGTGGAATCAGGTCCTACTGGATGTTAAGAGTTAATCAATATTTTTTCAATATATTACTTTTCTAGAAAGTTCATTTAATTTCCCATTTTTTTTTTATTCCATTTAAATATTCATATACATTGATCTCTTTCATTGAAAATATCTTAAAAACATCTTTCAAATTCTATGGGATTCTTTTTTTTAGGAAACAAGAAAATGAAAGCCATATTCAGGAGACAGATCAGCTATATATTTTTTATTATTTAGAATAATTTTCGTTGCTTTTAATAGAGTAAAAAGAGAATTTTTTTTTATTTTTTTTTTTGTTTTTTGTTTTTTGTTTTTTTTGTTTATTGTTCTGTATTTCATATTACTGCTATTATCTTGCAAAGCGACTACATTCTGAAATGAATGCATTACTGCTATTATCTAGGCTAAGATCCAGAAACATCAAGCCTTTGAAGCTGAAGTCGCTGCCCACTCCAATGCTATTGTGACACTGGATAATGTTGGTAAAGAAATGATTGATCAGGACCACTTTGCCTCTCAGATTATTCAGGTAACTTTATTATTTACATGTACTTTTGCAATAAATAAATTATTTGTATAATCCAGGGCTCTGGAACCTTTTCAATCTGAAGAGCCATTTTTTGCTATAAAGAAAATAATTGAGACTATCAGTCGCATAATTTATTATAAGCAAAAATACGTAAAACAAGAAACCATGAATTTAGCTAACTTTTTTCTTTTACCCAATGTGATTTTTGGCTTTGAAACAATCTGAGATAAAATTCAATGTCTGGGTCATAAGTTGTGGAAATAGTAAATAAATATAAAAAATTAAAATTTCAGAGCACCTAAGAGGCCCTCAAGATAGGCTAAAGAGCCACATGTGGCTCTGGAGTTGCAGGTTCCCGACCTCTGCTATAATCAAACATTCATCAAAAAACATATATAAATATCAATATTTCTCTCCATTAGGAACGTTTAGATAAACTACATGAATTGTGGCCATTGTTGATCAGCAAATTGTCTGAGAAAGGTTTGAAGCTGCAGCAGGCACTACGTCTTGTCCAGTTCATGCGGGAATGTGATGAAGTCATGTTTTGGATAAATGACAAGGTAATTAATTGTCTTTCTATTTAATTATTTCTATATTATTGGTATTTTCAAAATTAAAAAAACAAAACAACCAAAACAAAAGCTCACATCTCTTATATTTCTTTCTAGTTTTTATCTCTTTATTGTTTTTTTTAAAATTCATTTCTAATATTTTTCTCTTAACATTTGGAGTTGTATTTGTAAATTATTTAAAATCATGATGTGGATATTAATTTTAACGCCAAGATTCTTGTAAAACCAACTACAAAAAAGAAAAAGAAAGCTAAATTTCTTTTCATGGAAATCTCGAGCGTTTTAAGGCAATTTTCCCTGCTAAAGCAGAGGTTAGTCTTGTGGGGGCATGACAGTCTACTAATTGTACTCCTCATGGGATACTTTTTGAGGCAATGTTTTATGGCCGGATGCCCTTTCTGAGGCCAACCCTTATGACACGCAGGGATACAGTGTACCTGTTATAAACTTGGATACACACGGTTTCTTTTCAAGGAAATATGTAATTGAAATTTTCGTATTTTTTTGGTAGCATATTTTAATGGTGGAAGGTGTATGAAAGTTAATTGAAGTGTTGAGAGAAAGTCTGTGTCAGTTATTGGAGGCAAACATTGTTTTTTAAATCACAGCTTTAACTCCGACATTACTTTTCTAATGGTTGTCTGGATAGTGAGTGTAGAAGTAAGGTTTATTATTAAAAAAAACCAACTAACAACCAGCACTAACTTTAGATGTGAAGCTTTCTGTATTCTTTGACTTGTTCATTTTGATGTTGGCTTTTTTCTAGTATCCTATTGAAAAGCTGGTAAGTAGATAGTGTGACATTGCTGAACAGGCTGCTTGTGGCCAAGGGCGTGCAATGTTCTTGGGAAAGTTGCCTCAGGCCGCTGCTTTTTTTTTTTTGTTATTTTGAAATTTTTAATTAACTTCTAAAACACATGACCCACAAAATGAAGAAAAAAAAAAAAAAAAATAATAAAGGCGAACAAAAAGTTGTTTGGGTACCAATATTTGAATTCAATTTTTAAAATGTAATAATTTATTGCAGGGGAAAAAATATTTCTCTGATTATCATTGGGTCTAATTACAATTAGATATAAGAATTATACATTTTAATGACTATTTATCTTACTTCATCATTTTAACATTATTTTCCTTAGAATCACTGACATTGGAAATGTTCAGTCATATTATGGCCTTTTGTTGGTCTGAAGTTTTTAGTTTACAAAAATAACGAAGAAAGACCTGCAGTATAATTCTGTCATTTTAGAATAACTATTACTTCGACGCAAAAGAAAGAGTTGTTACCTTAATTATTGTTTAGTTAATGAAAGTAACCAAAAATTTAAGATTTTCTTTGAGAATTTGAATCCTATTTATTTCTGTTTTAATTTCTTTACTACAATTGGTAAACATCTAGGATATTGTCCAAAATAATTTCTTAATTTGTATTTCATTGTTTTTTGCTGTTTAAAACCGTTATGTCATGTGATCAACATAGCTGGTCGCTTTAAAGCAGTTATGTCATGTGATCAATATAGCTGGTCGCTTTAAAGCAGTTATGTCATGTGATCAATATAGCTGGCTAAGCTACATGATATCTGCTTCATATATGACACTAACTAGCACCTGTCATGAAACTATTGCTTTATCTGTCTTTAGGTATGGAATTTGGTGCCACCCCCCTTAGTGTCTCTCTTTAAACTTTACATTGTTATTCTTAACTGAATGGCTTTACATAGCAACTACATCGTGGAAGAGTCATTTTAGCCACTTAAAAAACACACTAAAGCTGATATATTCACTTTATATTTATTTTGTGAGGTGTCAACATTTTTGTCACCTACAGGGATCTGGTCACTGAGATCTCATGAAATAAATATAAAGTGAATATATCAGCTTTTGTGTTTTTTAAGTGGTTAAAATGACTCTTCCACAATGTAATTACTTCAGCTTCAACACATGGTCTCAAATGAAGTCACTTGTCAAAGAAGTACAACTTTGACTATATAGATTAAGAGATTATTGTCTAGAACAGTCTGAAATTCTCCATATATATATATCCATATATATATATATATATATATATAAGGGTCGAAAATCGATTAAGGCTGTTCATCAGTTTTTCACTCTACAGAGAAATAAGTAAATATGACATGTTTATATGTCTACTATCGGAGGTTTACATATATATATATATATATATTAAAACAAAGTATACATTTTTGAGACTTTGTTCTCCTTATTTCCTCTGATGTTTATTTAAAATATCTTTGGGGTTTATAAATCTTTTTTTAATGAACCAATTTTTTTTAAGGGTTTAAAAATTGATTAAAATCTATTTTTGTGTTATACCTTACAGTATACCTTATATGGAAGTGATTCCTAGATTATTGTATTATTCTATATTTTCAAGATTTCATCCATTTGGTCCCAATTATTTTCTGTTCACCTTTCCTTCATTACAGTTGTTGTTGTTGTTGTTATTTTATTCAATTGAATTTCCCATTGATTGTTCCCTCACTTGAGGTAAAACTCAATTTCAAAAACCTGTTTTGATTCATTGTTTGAAAAGTGTGTTTATTCTTCTCTTCCATCTTTTGTTGTTGTTGATCTCCTCTCTTCCATAAATTCTCTTTCTTAATTGATATTTTGACATGTGTGTTTCCAAGTCTAATATTATTATTATTATTATTATTAGCTTTAGTCACTGACTGTTTAGTTAGTCTCTTTAATCAGCACTGTTAAATCTAATCTTATACAACAACAGATTCTCTCAAGCCTGTTGTCCATTTTTTTTACATCTATTCTATCATAGCATCTACTTCTTTATCCCCCTTCAAACCCTTCAAAAATAATTAAGCAATTTTGATTATTTTAATAATACTTTCTGATAATATGCACAGTAAACAAAAATATTTGTTCAGTATTTTTTAATATTTAAGAAATGTTTACAAAAAAGTTTCCTAATTAGATTTAAATATTCATTAGGTTTTAATATATATTCAGATTTTATTTAATTTTCTAAATATTTCTATTGTATAGAAAACATTCAAGTAGGGCTTCTGTTAGTTAAATGGTGTTTAGCGTTTTTGATAACAAACTGCCCCTGGTTCTATGATAAAAGAAAACCATCTGTTTTAAAGTGTCCATATTTAAATCTAAACCTTCCATTATAATTTTATGTAAGAACTTTTTGTTATGTACCAAACACCAACTTAGTATCGAAAAAGTTATTTTACTAGATCCCTCTAAATGCTTGATTATTTTCAAAATTTATTGAAAATTATAAGCAGTATTTCATTAGAAATATGGTAATGAAAGGGTTAAGGTTTTGGTATATAACACACCATTTTGCATTATAGTACCTTAGATGAAGATACAAAATTGTTGAAAGTTATGTTGAAGAATGAGTAGAACTATGAAGACAGTTGGGAATATGGATAACAGAATAGGAACTGAAGATGAAATTATTTAACCCTTTTGTTACCATATTTCTAATGAAATACACTGCCTATGATTTTCAAATAATTTTGAAAATAATCCAGAATTTAGAGGGATTTAGTAAAATAAACTTTCTTGTTAAGTTGGTCTTTGGAAAAAGTTCTTGCATATGATTATAACAGAAGGTTTAAATTTAAATATGAACATGTTAAAGCAAATGTTTTTTGTTTTGTTATAGAAACGGGGGCGGTTTCAGGTGGGTTGGTATCAAATGGGTTAAACAATCTTCTGTGAAAGTTTTGAAAAACAGAAAATATTTTATTGAAATTCTATCAATGTTATTCATTGTCATCTGCTCAGCATCCTGTGAAGTAGAGGTGTTGAATGTAGTGATAAATAACATTTGTATTGTGTACACTGGCAGATAGATTTTTTATGAAGACAATACTAGACAATGGAAAATGTCTAGAAGTGGAAATGAATATCTGTTACCTAGGAGATTTGTTTTCTGAGAGGCGATTCTATAATCAGTGAGATATTGTACTTTCAGAGTGGCATTTCTATAGCTGGTTTATCGGAACTGAAAAAAAAAACATTGTAGAAATTTCTAACAGTTATAAAAGTAAAAGTCCTTGTTGAGGAATATTTAGACAATGATGTATGTTTTGAGAAACATTATGTAGTATAGAATAGGTAAGATGGCTGTTAGATATACTGCTTGAATGCATAGAAATATGCCACATTAAAGGAAGTATTGAAAGAAGAAACTTTTAACAAGTCATTTTGTGAGTCTGGAGTAAAAACCCTTCTGAGAATTATTATAAACTTGTCTTAGACCCCTTTGTTAGGTAGTGTATTTCATTAGAAATATGCTATGATTTTCAATTAATTTTGAAAATAATCAAGAATTTGGAGGGATTTAGTAAAATAATTAACTTTCTTATAAAGTTGGTGTTTGGAATATAACTTATCAAAGTTGTTACATAAAATTATAATGGAAGGTTTAAAACAAATGGGTTTTTTAAAATCATAGAACCAGGGGGCAGTTTCAGGCAGGTTGGTATTAAAAAGGTTAAAGTTGATCCAGGAAACTTTGGTAGGAGAGACTGAACCAGGTGAACAATTTAGCCAAAAGTACTACCAAAATATAAAAAAACAAAAGAAATTATTATTATTATTATTGCCGAAATCACCCGTCCAACCCATGCCAGCATGGAAAACGGACGTAAAACGATGATGATCCTTATTATTATAATAATAGAGGGCGATGGTTTGGTGGAATCGTTAGGGCGTCAGACAAAATACCCTGCAGTGTTTAGTTAGGGCGCTTTACGTTCTAAGTTCAAATCTCGCTGAGATCAACTTCACCTTTCATCCTTCCAAGGTCAATAAAATAAAGAACCAGTCAAGTACTGGGGTTGATTTAATCAACTAACTCCCTCCCCTCCCTCCCTCAAATTTCTGGCCTTGTGCCTATGTTAGAAATTACAATTATTTTTATTATAGATTTCTAACTGATATACTGAGCTGTATATATAATCTCCTATGAAATTACTTCAAATATATTTTTATGTGTGTGCATATGCATTCATATGCATGTGCATAAGTATCTTCTGTTTCCATAGTAATCAAACAATAAAAGCTGTTTCAATTGTTCAGTTTGTTTGAAAATAAGACATGTTAATGAGGTGATAAGTATTTCCGACTCTGTTAAACCAATATAGATTGTATAGTTGTGATTACCAGGAGCTACTGCTTTATATGATAACTTCTTTTAACCCTTTCGTTACCATATTTCTAATGAAATACACTGCCTATGATTTTCAATTAATTTTGAAAATAATAAGAATTTGAAGGTAAAATAACTTAGTCATTCTTAAATTGGTGTTTTGAACATAACTTAATAGGTTGCTTACATAAAATAATGGTGGAAGGTTTTAATTTAAATATGAACACTTTAAAATGAAAAGTTTTGTATCATAATCATGGGCGGTTTGGTATCAAAAGGGTTAAACTATTTATAAATAAGTGCTGGTCTTGTAACACAGTCAGGGAAGGATATAACTATTTATTAACTATCTCCCTAACAAACTAGTATTGGAAGTTGATGTTTATTGGTAGACACTGCTAGCATGAATTACTTTCTGTTTGACACTTGCATTTTCAGTTTTAGATGATTAGTTTCAGTTCTTCTCTACCAATCACTGTTGCTTCCTTCATTTTTCTTCAGATTCAAGGGGGGAATCGGACTGAAAATGAGGTGTATGTGCTGTGTGCTGTGAGAAAGTTGTCTAATGTTTGAAGTAGAGAAGAAATTAGTTTTTCATATTTAACTACCTACTGATGATGTTGAAATTAGTAGCACTTCACCTGCAGAAATAGATGTCTTGACATACTCTCAGAGTGAAGGGCAGATTGTATGATGATTGTGTACGAAATGCAATGCTGCATGTTAGTGAGATGTGAGCCTTGAATGCAGAGGATTTGTCAAAGTCTGATAAGAAATGAGGCGGTGAGCATGCTCAGCTAGATGTGTAATGTTAGTGTGTATGAATGACTGAGCTGAGAGACCAGCTGGATATAAGAGGAGTGAGATGTGTGCAAGAGAGAAGACTGCATTGATATGGGCCTGTGATGCATGTGGATGTTGCCGGTTGTATAAAGAAGTGCTGAATGTTCAAAGTGGATGGCACTTGTGCAATAGAGATCTAGGAAGACGTGGGGTGAAGATGAACGTCAAGAGGCTGAACCTTACAAAGATGATGATGATGGAGTGTAATGAGTGGCAAGACGCTGTGTTGGAGATTTGTGCAACTCGTGCAAACATGGCAAATCATTGTAAAAATGGAGGTGTTGATGGAGTTTGTGATGTGTAATATCTACATTTGTGTCTCTCACCCATTATGTTCATGTTGAGTCTCCATCTACTGCCATCTTCCCTGCTTTTTGTTACCCTTTCATATATTACCTCTCCTATCAATGTACCTCCTTGCTATCACTCGGTCTCTCACCTATCATACTGCCTGTCTAGTGAGGGATGGCATTGGATCTGTCTATATTCAATGCCCCACTTTATTGCTAACCATCTCTCTCTCCCCCCTTCTCCCATTACACCCTCTCCTATCATTCAAAATTGACATCCATCATTCGCTCTCCCTCTTTCCATCACACATCTATATTACTACCCATTACTCTCTTTCTTACATTACTCCCTCCATCTATCACTCTCTCACATTCATTACTTCCTCTTCCATCACCCGGTCTTTCTCCCATCACTCTTCCTTTCTCCCATCGCTCTTCCTCCCATCACACCACTCATGCTGTTTTTTTTTTATTCAATCTCCTTACCAACAACCAATATGTAGCTGCCTCTCTTGTTACTTCCTCTTTTATCACCCTTTTACTCCTATCACTCTCTCATCTATTTACCCTCTTAGTCATGTTGCCTTGAATGAACATAGAGAGGACTCTTTAGTTTTGCTAGGGACAAGGTAACCTCTCTAGTGCTGGTGCCACGATAAATATGCACTCAGTACACTTGTAAAGTGGTTAGTAAACAAATGGAAACAATGTAGAGTAGAGAGGACTCTTTAGATTTGCTGGGGACATTATAATGATGACTGTCCCAGAGAAGGCTTGCAAAAATGAATTGGAAATTTGGAAAAGTCCTCTTTATTAAAGAGGTGTAATAGTGAGAATAGCTGCTGTATAAAGTTGCAGCAGCAGTGACCAAATTCCATGTTGGTTATGTATGAAAGAATAGGCAAGAATTTAATACTGTGTGATCAATGCAATGGAATCTCTGGGCAAGATGAGAAAGAATCAGAAATTCAGATGCCAGATTGTTCTAAAGTGACTAACAAGTATGAACAGCCATGGCTAGGCTTGAAAGTTGGTTTGCTTCAGTGAACACCAGATCAAATGATAACAGGGTGGGTAGTGTGGCCTTGATGTAAAACTTAGTCGTCTACTATCTATTCTCTAAGTAAATCATAAATAAACATTAAATTAAATTACATTAGACATTTTACAAATACAAACCCAAGAATGGAAAAATGTGACCAGAACTGCCTACGGCATGGGGTTACTCTGGTGTAGTGGTAAGCACAGCTGCCCAGTATACAGCAGATGCGTTGTTTGATTCCTGTTGGCAGTTCTGGTTGCATTATTTCCTTCTTGGTTGTGTAAAGTGTTTGATCAAATTTAATTTGTTTATTAGAGAATAGTTGTTGGCAATAAATGTCTTTTTCATTTTTACAGAAGGTATGTGGCACTGAAATAGTGGTAGTAAATGTAAATAAACTTTAGTGGATTTGCAGTGTAAACTAAGAGGTTTAGACTAAGTAAAAGAAGGGACCTGAAAGGCTTTGGTTGATGTTTGAAGGATAGATGATGGTTGTGTTGGTATGGACATGTAAATGTGTGCTGGGTGAAAGGTGCCCTGGTGTCAGTGGTATG
Source organism: Muusoctopus leioderma (assembly GCA_027124095.1). Classification (NCBI taxonomy): domain Eukaryota; kingdom Metazoa; phylum Mollusca; class Cephalopoda; order Octopoda; family Octopodidae; genus Muusoctopus; species Muusoctopus leioderma. Next base: position 43,936,315 of record JAOPJM010001291.1, read on the forward strand.
GGTTGCCCATAGTAGGTGTATGTTCAGAAGGTTTAGGTTGAAGCAGTTAAATCAAGTTTTGAGAAGATTTGGTAGATACGCAATATGTATGGAAAGACTATACTATGGATTCATCCAACCCAATTCTCAATAAAGAAACTGATGTTAAAATATAATAGTGATGAGTTTGAAAGATTTGAAAGAAATTAAATATAAACTGTTGTGTGAAAGGTTTTTTTTTTTTTTGTTAATATCTTAATAGCAACTTTTTCATGATTTCTAAATTTCTGCTACAGGAAGCATTCGTGACCTCAGAAGAGTTTGGCCAAGACCTTGAACATGTGGAAGTTTTACAGAAGAAGTTTGATGAATTTCAAAAGGTATTTGTTTTTTTTAATCAGCTTCTTTTATTTCCTTCCAAATGATGTATAGACTCTTCTATACTTCCTGTATAGTTTCCTTCTGACAACGAGATATTAATAAATAGATGTTAATAATTATATATTAATAAATAGCTATTAATAATTATATATTAATTGATATTAAGACTGGATATATCTGCTACAATCCAGAGGGCTCAATAAGCACAATCAAACAAAACCCTCTAAAATCTGTAAACTCCTTCGTATACTTAGGAAGCAACATTGCACTCACAGAAAAGGATGTAAAACTTTGTCTCATGAAAGCATGGACTGTTCTTGAACGCCTCGGTGTTCTCTGGAAGTCATCACTAACTGATGATCTTAAGAGAAGCTTCTTCTGTACCACTGTGGAATCGGTGCTATTGTATGGGTCCACTGCTTAGACACTCGGCAAACACCTGGAAGTAAGGCTTGATGGTTCTTTCACCTGTATATTACGGGCCATTCTGAATATCTCCTGGAAAAAGCATCCGACCAAACAAAGACTATATTGCAATCTTAATGCAATCAATGATGTCATTAAAGAGAGAGACACATGTGTTTTGCAGGACATTGCTGGAGATCTAAGCAAGAACTCATTAGTGATGTCCTCCTATGGACACCCCGACACATATATACTCGAGTCGGCCGTCTAGCAAAAAACTTTCATAGACCAGCTCTCTGTATGGACATGGGATGTTGCTTTGCTGACCTTCTGAATACTATGTGGGATTGTGATGGGTGGCATGATCGAGTCAGGTAAATCTGAGCAAGCTCGACCAGATGAGGAATAGATATTAATTAAATAACTTAAACACACTAACTTATCATTGTGCAACATATCACTGATGGCTAGGTGGTGTAAGATACCACTGATCGTTAGGTGGTGTAACATACCACTGATGGTTAAGTAGTGTATCATACCACTGATGGTTATGTGGGGTAACATACCACTGATGGATAAGTAGTGTAACATACCACTGATGGTTAAGTAGTGTAACATACCACTGATGGTTAGGTGGTGTAATATACCATTGTTCTTCTAGCCACACCTATGGCTGGAGTTGAACTCAGAACAACTAGTTAACAATGCACTCATCAATTGTATAGTGTTTTCCATTTCTGACAGCAGTGAACTATACCAGCCAATGGTACCTTCTTACAGCTAGGCAGACTGAGCTGTCTCAGCTATGGACACCAGCACTGATGGAATGGTAAGGGGAGAGATAGTGTTGTTAGGACGGTGTTGTAGTAGTGTTGTTAGGATGGTGTTGTAGATGTGTCTGGGCTGAGTGGGAGAGATAGTGTTGTTAGGATGGTGTTGTAGTAGTGTTCTGGGGTGTTGTAGATGTGTCTGGACTGAGTGGGAGAGATAGTGTTGTTAGGATGGTGTTGTAGTAGTGTTCTGGGGTGTTGTAGATGTGTCTGGACTGAGT
>JAOPJM010001291.1:43968912-43980364 GCA_027124095.1 Muusoctopus leioderma
TAAGTTTGTAAATAATCAAGAATTAGTAAAATAGCTAACTTTCTTGTTGAGTTGGTGTTTGGAACCTAACTTAATAATATTTCTTACATAAAATTATTATGGAAGGTTTAAATTTAAGTATGAGCACTTTAAAACAAATGGTTTGTTTCATAGAATCACGGGCGGTTTGGTATCAAAAGGGTTAAGGAAGCTAGTTTACTGAAATAATAAACATGCCTCTTACTTTAACCACCTACTGTGAAAGTGTGAGAGAGAGGGAGAAAGAGATACTCGTTGACTGAGAAAGCTGCTTAACAGACAAATAAAACTTGGTCACTCAAGCTGCTAAAAATAGCAACCAAATCTCTCACAAATCACACCCTACCGTCTTGAATTAGGAAAACATTGAGAATGTAAGCAAGTCACTGAAGTAATTTAAAATCTCATACCATCTTCTCCTGCCTATTAGTTAAACCAGAACATGTTTACATGTTCTATGGACTACATAACAACAGCAAAGTTTACTTCGAACTAATGAGGGAAAGCCTTTGCACTGGCACTTGACCTGCGAGAAATAGCAGCCAAATTTCTCACTCAAATCGCATCCCATTGTCATATATTAAGAAAGAACACACTGGAAAATGTAGTCCCCATCCTCTGGGCAGTTTTTCTGCTAGTGTGTATAATTATTTTAATAATTTACAAAATTTGTTTTTTTTTGATTCCTACTTGAAATCTTGTTGAGTTAAGATTCATTAAATAGTCTTTCATTAAACACAGTTTAATCTAATAAATGTCTTTTTTGTGTTTTTCTTAAAGTGCTTGGATTGCTCGCCGCATGAAGTTAGATCAATGCCTTGAACTGCAGTTGTTTTACCGCGACTGTGAACAAGCCGAAACATGGATGGCTTCTCGCGAGGCTTTCCTTGCCGGTGACGCAGTTGACGGGGACAACGTGGAATCTCTTATCAAGAAACATGAAGATTTCGATCGAGCCATTAACTCTCAGGTATCATTCTTACCTTTATAGATATTGTTTACGATGAAAATGCTTGATAGAAAATGATTTTTTTTAAATGGATATTTTTCCAATGTACATTGAAATATATTTCTGATGAAGATACTCTTTTTTATACACTACAGCAAGAGAAAATACAAACTCTTGAGTCCTTCGCCCAACAACTCACTTCTGGTCAACATTATGATAGTGATGCCATTACAGATAAGAGAGATCAGGTTCTGGACAGGTGAGATTGCATTTTAAACCTTTAATTTCCTTGCCTTTAGAAGTTGGATTAGTCTACAAATTTAGACATTTATATGTATTATTAAGGTGGAAATTTGGTGTCAGAGAAAACATTTCAGGCTAGATATTTCATTGTCTACTAATTTTGTGTATCATGCTTCTGAATTCAAATCACTGAAGTAGAATCTAATCTCCCAGCCTTTTTGGTGTGTGTGTGTGTGTGTGTGTGTGTGTGTGTGTGGGTGTGTGGGTGTGTGTGTGTGTGTGTGTGTGTGTGATGAAGAGAGGTTGATAAAATAATGCCTGTAATTCTATTGGGCTTAGGTAAAATTTGGGCCAGAGAAGTGCTTATATCTATGTTGGGACTGCAGCTAATGAATCTAGACTCACCTGGTTGTATGTTAATACTTTTACTTTTATTTGCAATATTTACTAATGATTTTCTGCTTACTATGAACCTAATGGTTCATAGTTTAATAACTAAAATGGAAGACTGAATTATGGTGTTGTCTAAGGAAACAATATAACTGATTTATGGTAACAAGTGTTACATTTAAGTTGAAGGGCAGTAGTTCAAAGTTTACCCTAAAGGCAGTTTTGTTGTTGTTACAAATTGACAGATAAACTGGATTCATATATTCATATATGCACCCATTGCAATCTGTAAAATGTTTGGTGATTGAATTGGAGACAACATAGGGGAGTAGAGGACTCTTTCGTTGTCGAGGACATGGCAACCTCTCTAGTCTTGGTGCCACGATAAAATGCAACCAGTACACTGTAAAGTGGTTGGTGATCGGATTGGAGACAACGTAAGGTGAAGATTCTTTGGTCAAGTCGAGGACATGGCAACCTCTCTACTGCTGGTGCTACGATAAAATGCACCTAGTACACTCTGTAAAGTGGTTGGTGATCAGAGAAAATATGGGGTAGAGAAGACTCTTTTGTTGTTAAAGTGTAAAGTGGTTGGTGATAGGAAAGGCATCCAGCCATAGAAACCAAGCTAAATGAAATGTATGAGCGAGTGTGGTCCCCTGGCTCTTTTAGGAGAGTAGCGACTCCAAGTAAGAATTGACCTGGACCGAAATCACCTGTCCAACCCATGTTAGCATGGAAAGTGGACGTAAAATGAAGTTTAGATAGTTTACAATTGATTGTTTCATTTCAAAAGGCTGACATAATCAATGAAGTCAGAATTATTTCTATTTTGGTTATGCCAATAAAAAGTCAAAGATATATCATTATTTACTACATTTATTTTAATATTTAAAAATATTTCTCTTTCCTAACCTAAAGTTAGAATAAAGAAAGCAGTTGTAAAAAAAATCTTAAGTTTAGTTTTTAGCATCATTTTATGCCTGATGTGGTTTTTAAATGATTATAATTTTTCGTATGACAACAAATTTGATATTAGTTTGTAAAAATATTTCTCCATTTCATAAAGATATTTTCTTTTGTTCACAAAATACCTTTTATTTCATGTAGATGGACCAAATTGAAGGAAGCTCTGATAGAAAACCGTTCCAAACTGGGTGAGGCACAATCCCTCCAACAATTCTCACGCGATGCCGATGAAATGGAGAACTGGCTTCAAGAGAAGATCCAGATTGCATGTGATGAATCGTACCGAGACCCATCTAATATTCAGGTAAGATACAAATACACACCAACTAGACTTTGCTTTCTTTTCTTTTTAGCTCAGTACAATTATTTCTTATTCTGTTGATAGTTTACAGTGTGACTAATGAAAAGGTAGATATATTGTTGTTTAGAACATAACTGATGTCAGATATAGTGTTTAGTTGTTAACCAGCATCAAGAAATGTCTGTTGAAAGCAATTCCTTATGTTTAGAGAGGAATTGAAATTATTAGAATGTGTAAAAATATTATGATTTATCTTAAGTTTTTAATCTAAAATCTTCAAATAAAATTTGTTCATGTATAAAATTTGTTGTTGAAAACCTGATGTTGAAAGATTGACTTCAAGTTAGTCTGCAAATTCTGTTTCTTACTGAATGATTCTGACTTCTGACTGAGAACATGTACACAGTGAATGTTCTTCAGGTGGTTCTCACTTGCTGTCTAAGTAAATCTCTTGTCAGAAATGTTGATAGTGATTTGTCATCTCATTTCTGTTCTCTGTCTGCTGTGTCTTCCATTTTATCTCTTTATCTTTCTGTCTCTCTATCTTTCTGTCTCTCTATCTTTCTGTCTCTCTATCTTTCTGTCTCTCTATCTCTTTATCTCTTTATCTCTTTATCTCTTTATCTCTCTGTCTCTCTATCTTTCTTTTCAGCTCTTTGTCTTTGTTATTCTATTTAATCTGACCCTTTCCTAAAATTATTTCATGAGGTCTTTCTTTCCATCTGACCATTGCAGGAGTTGACATTGGAGAGAAACAGCTTGGTACAGGAGGTACAAGTTAACCTGACCTCTGGGTTCTCTCCCCCTCTTCATTTTCATACCCCTCCCTTATACTTCTCCTGCTTGTCTCTATTTCGTTCTTTCCAACCTCGTTTCCATTAATGTGAATGTTTGCAGTGTTGTTGCTTCCATTTATCGACTGCCCCCCCGTTCTTACAAGAGGTGTTTTATGCTGAGCCATTTCTCTTGGCTCTCACTCCACCCCAATATCCTAATAACATTATTGTGTATGCTCAATCTATGCTACCGTGGTGTCCAAAACGATGTCTAATATAACCTTTAACCTCTATTGGACAACTTTACAACAGATCTCAGAGTTACACTTCTTTGGAAAGTGACTTGAATGGCTAAAACGACTTTTCCACAATGTAATTAAGAGATCATCCCATCCCAACTGTTGATCTTCATCTCTTAAACTTTGTGTAACTTGTTTGTTACATTCACAATGTCTACTAGTTACTGCTTGTGTTACGACTATTCTACTCTTCAAACTTATTTTGGTTACCCTGGCATCAGTCATTGGACTGTGGCTGTACTTGGCCAGAATGAGTTAATGTTTTTTGTTTTAAACATTAAATGAAGTTTTACCAGATGTGCCGATTATGAAACGATATTTCCATCATCTTTTATCATTACAATTCCCCAGTGACAGAATCTTTTTATCTTGACTACTGGAGACAGAAAACCTTCTTTGAAATTAACCCCTTTTAAGTTTTACTTAATACAAAAATCTTACTGTATCTTCTGCTTCCCTTGCTCTCTCTTTATCTCTCTCTCTCTCTTTGACTGCATGAGCCTGCATCTCTTCTTTATATGAAACATTGGGGTCTCTCTCAGCAATTTCGTTTATTGTTAAATTTGAATCAACTAACCAAATTGTATTTTGTCTGCTTTATTTTGTGTGCATTGCATTGCATTTGAAGTGAGAGAATTAATGTTTTGTCTATATTGACAGCAGAAAGATCAGTGGAAAAATTCTTACTCCACAATTAACTCGTTGATTATTTTTACAACAGACTGTCTGACTCTCATAATTGACTGAAACAAATTTGGTTTTTCCTTTGTAGAAAGCTGCATTCTTTGTATGTACAGAGAGCATTGCGATGCTTGTTAGTCAATTGTCATTAACTCTAACTTGTCTATTTACTACCAGATTTCATCAGTCTATATGTACGCTAAGTTCTATTTTTGAAACTGCAAAGAAATATACATCTCACACAAGATTGACAATGCTAGCTTCATCGGAAGAGAGGAAAAGATATTTGCATTGCCTTATGGAATATTAAGTTTTAAAATGTGATGAGAAAATACTCATCTTTTTCTTTTCAACCAAATAATTTTATAAAGTACTGGAGTTATTAGGTCCTATCTAATTTTATCTGATATGTAGTCTTCTACTCACACTCCCCACCCTCTCACACATCTCTCACCTTCTACTCACCTCTTCAGTCCTTTCTTCCAATTTCAGCTTCCTCCTTTTCACCCATACTCATACTCTTCCCTTTCTCACCCTCTCATACATAGCCTATCTTATATTCACACTCTCGGGTTACATTTGCCCTCATAGAACAGAGACTATTTAGAGTAGAGAGGACTCTTTAGCTTGCAAGAGACTAGGCACCCTCTCTAGTGCTGGTGCCATGATAAATGCACCCAGTGCACTTTGTAAAGTCGTTGGTTATGGGAAGGGCATCTGGCTGTAGAAACCAAGCCAAATGAAACATGCAAGTGAGGCGTGGTCCCCTGACCTGTCTAGGAGAGTAGTGTCTCCAATTATAATGGTTGCAGACTGAAATCACCCGTCCATCCCATACCAGCATGGAAAAGGGACGTAAAATGAGGATGATGATGTAGTATTTAGGAGGAATTTAATTCCCAAATCTTTCGTCATTTCTTTCGTTGTTTTTACGTCTGTGTTTCCATACTGGCATGGGTTGGACGAAGAGTTTTTTTTTTGAGGCAGTATTTTACGGCCAGATGCCCTTCCTGACACCAACCATACTTATTATTTTAAGGATGGGAATTATACCACCAATGCTTACTTGCCAAACAGTGCCAAGCTGCTGGACTTGTTTGTTTATGCTCTACATAAAACAATGTCACTGGCTTCCTAAGCGATATGACACAAAGATAAGCAGTGACAAGCATGCACACGTGCATACACAAACACACACACATGTGTATGTATGTGTGTATATATATATATATATAATATATATATATTAGACAGGCTTCCACACTGTGGTGCAGTACAGTAGTGTGATAAAACAAAATATCTAACAATATCTTATGTTCATATATATTTAATTACTTGTATATTTGATGCATTGACAGTTAACAAGCAACTGGCATTCTATATCAGTTTCTATTTGTTGCTCTTGGTGTGTGCATCTTGTATAAATTTTCATACCTTATGTTATTTCGTAATGTCATTGTTTATATATATATTAAATACCTTCACCCCTTCTCTCTAATATATATATATATATATATATATATATTAGTTGTTAGTATTAACTACCTATGTCTTTTTGTGATTGTGTGACTGGAAAAAAGACAAAACAAAACAATCTTTTTTGCTTGTTTTTTTGATAATCTGACACTGGCTAATTTGTGTGTCCTTGTGTAACTAGGAGTTGAGATTAGCTGTGATTATTGATAATATATTGGAAATATATTGGAAATAAAACAATTACAAAACTGTTCTCTTCAATTGATTTTTGAAGTTTCACCTGATATAGTTGATACAGTGTTTAAATGACACTGAAACTCTGTTTTATTACTAATGTTGTATATATTTCTTTAAGTATGGTAATTATACCACTGATTGCTAATTATACCATATTTCTTTAAATATGGTAATTATACCACAGTTGTTATCATGCTGGTCTATTGACTCCAAACCTTGCAACCGATGTTACTCAGTCTTCATTCAATCTAAGTGAAACTCCACTCCACAGTGGAGTAGCTTGTAACAGAAAGAATATCCTGTTTTTAAAGTCTGGTTTTCAAAATGATTTATGCAAAAAAAAAAAAAAAAAAGCTAAATTTTCAAATACCTCCTCGAATGTGAATATGAAAGAGAAAAGGTGTGATAAAATATAGTAGAAAGATATTGTTATGGTGGCAGTTTTAGGGAGCTGTATGAGACACAGATTTCATTATATATATGATTTATTTATCACAGAGCAAACATCAGAAACATCAAGCTTTTGAAGCTGAACTGGCTGCCAATGCTGACCGACTACAGTCCCTATTATCAACAGGTAATAGTAAGTATTCAGGGCTCTCGGTGGTGGTGTTGTTGTTGTTGTTAGTATCTAATACAGGAGTTGGGCAAATGAGGGAAGGTAAGCTAAATTAATAAGAGCATGAATACTGTCCTTGGGGTTGTTTTAGGACACGTGTGTGTGTGTGTGTGTGTTGGGGGGAATATATGTGTAGCTAATTCTGTCCATGTGTCATAAAAACTGACTCCATCATTGTCATTGCTTTCTATGTCTGTTTTTCCATGCTGGCATGAGTTGGATGAATTTTGTTTTCGGAGAAGTATTCTATGGCCGGATGCTCTTCCTGTCGCCAACCCTTACATATTTTTGCAAGTAAGGTAGTTTATCCATGGAGCTTTAACCGTTGGACAGCTAATCCACCGGCCGATTGTTTTACACACAATGTAAACAAACCAAACACCGGCAGTGAAGTGATGTCAACAATAACAATAAAGACTTCGTAGAGACGCCACACAGTGGAGGTAGATCTCTGGACTAGGAGGTTACAAAGTGAACTTCTTAACCACACAGCCATGCCTGCACCTATAGAAAATAGTCCCGATATGTTTTTATTTGTGATACTTTTGATATGTCACATGAAACAGAATTTCTACACAGTTACTAAATACTAACCTGTTGTTGATATGAAAAAGGTCTCTAACGAACAATTAAATTTACTAATTAAATTCAAACCTGCATGTGGATGAATGTAGAGCATGCTGAAATACAATGTGCACAGCTGAACAAAGAAATTTGGTCAACAAAATGTGAGGCTATGTGCAACACACCACAAATGTGCATGCATAGACGGTAATAGCCAAAGTTCACAAACTGTGACAACATTCAGTGAATTAAATGTTCAAGAGATCAGTTTGGAATATCAAAGTAAGACAGTGTTGATTATAAACAGAAATGTGAGGAAATAATTATTACTTGACATATTCATTCTAGAACAAGAATGTGTGATAAGTAAACACATAATTATGAGTATCTTTACTGTCTCAGTCTAATATAATGTTGGCTGGCAATGAAGCAAATTCTGGTGAAAATGAAAAGAACGTTTATAAGATAAGGTTGGCTCAGACAAACGTAGCATTCCTACTTCTAACATTAAGAATGTGCTACAGGTGGCTACTCATGATTGACCAAAAATTGTGTTAAACACGGTCGTGTGACATGCAGAAGAAGACTGGCTTCTGGATCTTGTTCTGACAGTGAATTTGGCAGCAAAAATGAATGTTTGATTTCATTGGTTAAAAATAGTCATGTGATGAACAAAACTAAGCAGCCTGTCTGAGCCACATTTTGTCTGAAATTTGGACAGTTCAGAAACCCACTACATATGTATTCTGCTAAATTGTTGAGGAGGGAGTTTTACATTTAGGTTGAGACTTGGATTAAGAAATGTTAGTTGAGGAGGGAGTTTTGTATTTAGGTTGAGACTTAGATAAGAAATGTTAGTTGAGGAGGGAGTTTTGTATTTAGGTTGAGACTTGGATTAAGAAATGTTGGTTAATCCTGTTGATTTTTTTTTTGATTACCATCACATTGAGTGTCCGCATGTGTTTTTGTGTTTGAACACATTTGAAGTACTCGTACAATTAACTCTCCCCTGTCAAAAAGGCATTAATAAAGCTGATGACACAAAGATTAACAAGAGTGTAGTAACTAGTTAGTTGCAACAACAACAACAAAAATGCATGAATTGATTTTCTTTCTGAGGCTGTGAAAATTCATATCTGATGTTTGTTTTCCATGTAGACTTAATTGACCGTTCTCAATGTGCTGGATCAGAGGATGCAGTACAAGCCCGACTGGAGAGTCTCTCACATCAATGGGAGTCTCTCGTTACAAAATCAACTGAGAAGAGCGAAAAGCTGAAGGAAGCCAACAAGCAACAGTCTTACAATGCCGGCGTTAAAGATATCGATTTCTGGTTGGGTGAGGTACGACTACTATCGGTTCTCTTTCTTATCTATCAGTATTTCTGGTTGGGTGAGGTACGACTACTATCGGTTCTCTTTCTTATCTATCAGTATTTCCAATATTCCTTTCAGACTTACTTTGTTTTTGTTATCTCGTAGCAGGAGACAAAATATATTAACTTTGTGTTATATTCCACAGGTGGAACAAATGTTGGCTTCTGAAGACTATGGCAAAGATTTGGCTTCTATCCAGAATCTGCTTAAAAAACATCAACTTCTCGAGGCTGATGTTGGGGCTCATGAGGTAAGGAATGATGTATTTCATCTGAATCTGAGTAGACTGTATTAGAAACTTGCATTAAGTTCCCCCAAATCTCGAGATTATTTTTTAAAGTACACAAATTTGTTTATTATATGCTAATATACTCTCTCCCTCTCATACATAACTTAACTTCTGTTCAAACTCTCATGTCATGCTTGCCCTCCTAGGACAGACTATGTAGAGTAGAGAGGACTTATTCACCTGTAAGAGACAAGGCACCCTCTCTGGTGCTGGTGCCATGATAAAATGCACTCAGTGTGCTCTGTAAAGTGTTTGGTGATCAGAGACAACATAGGGTGGAGAGAGCTCTTTAGTCATGTCTTGGACATGACAACCTTTCTAGTGTTGGTACCACAATAAAGTGTACCCAGTACACCCTGTAAAATAGTTGGTGGCAGGAAGGGTATCCAGCCGTAGAAAGCAAGCCAAATGAAACATACAAGTGAGATGTGGTCCCCCAACCCATCTAGGATAGTGGTGACTCCAATTGGAATTGACATGGGCTGAAATCACCTGTCCAACCAATGCCAGCAAGGAAAACGGACGTTAAATGATGATGATGATTCTTATTCTATGTACGAAGTGGGATGCTGTATAGTCGTGAGACATAGTCATTGAATATTGGAAGATCTGAGAGCCTAGAGAGAAATGTGGCAAGCATGCTTTATTGGCTGTGTAATGTTAACCTGCATGAAAGGCCCAAATATGCTGAAGGAGTTGCTGGACATTAAACATATCGGTTGAGGTGTGCAGGGGAGACAACTGCACTAGTATGGGTTAGTAAGTTAATATGGTTGATGAGTGTTGGGTGAAAAACGTTCCGGGTGTTAACAGTGGAAGAAGACGACAGAAAAATGTGGGAAGAAGTGGTGGTGAGTTCAGGTTTGAAGACACTGGGTCCCACAGAAAAGCTAACAAAATACTGAAATAAAAGGTAATATACAGTTTGGCTGACGCGTTCACCACATGCCATCATAGAAAGAATAGGTGTTAGATGATGATTCTTACTCCTAGTTTGGGTAAATTCTATAGTCGTAGTTTCATAAACTTGGATGATGTGGACAGAATAGTTTGCAACAAATATTGTTCTGGTACGGGCATGTGATGTGTATGGAGGATGCCAGTTGTATAATGAAGTGCCAAGCACTTGAAGTAGATGGAACCTGTGGAAAAGGGAGATCTAGGAAGACATGGAAATGGTGAAGGCTGACCTCAAGAAGCTGAACCTCACAAAGGACTGATGATTGGTGACCTGCAGTGTTGGAGAAGACCCACCAACTGATGCAAGCATGGCAGAATGGCCATTGACTTTCATCCTTACTGGGACTTCATAAAAGAAGTACCAGTAATATATTGAGGCCCAAGTCAATTGACAGTAGCATTTTTAGTTGCCAAAAAAATTGAAAAATTGCTCTTGGAGAATGGTGACTTCAAATAAGAACTGACTCTGGCTGCAATCCCCCGTCCAACCCATGCTAGCATGGAGAGCGGACATAAAATGATTGATGATTATAATAATTTTGTTTTCATTTTAGGATCGTATCTCAGACTTGAACACTCAAGCTGACCAGTTTTTAGAAGCTGGGGTCTGGGATGTTGAGAGTATTGCTGAACGTAAGAAGACAATTAATGAAAGATATGAAAGGTAATTTTGCTGTTAATAGACTATATCTTAACCCTTTTGATACCAACCTGCCTGAAACCACCCCTGGTTCTATGATAAAAAAAACATTTATTTTAAAGTGTTCATATCTAAATTTAAACCTACCATTATAATTTTATGTAAGAACTTTTTGCTAAGTTATGTTGCAAACACCAACTTAATAAGAAAGTTAGTTATTTTACTAAATCCCGTCAAATTCTTGATTATTTTCAAAATTAATTGAAAATATTATTGTATTTTGAAGGGTCATACTGCCAATAAAAACACATGCACTAGTTATGTTTCACTTCAATTTTTTTACCAATCAATTAGATAATTAATCAATTGATTAATCGATTAGTCTGTCAAAGTCCTTTCATCACAGTCTGTGACGTTATCAATGACTATGTGCCACTCAAGCACCTCCTCCTTCTCAGCACTTATTGCATGTTCTCAGCCTGGTACCTTGTAAGGTTGAGTTTTCTTACTGCTGAGTTGATGGAATTCGTGTATAGTCTGGAGGAGATGCATTGTTTTATGAAGTGAAGTTGTCAAGTTGTAATTCTTTTCTTAACCCTTTAGCATTCACATTACTACGTCAAATGTCATGCTTATCTATTTACATTATTTTGAGTTAATCATAA
>JAOPJM010001291.1:44059948-44071763 GCA_027124095.1 Muusoctopus leioderma
AATTTATCATTTTAGCGAAATTAGACAGGGGGGTAATGTGAACTGTGCAGGGGTAATCTGAAATCGCTTTCAGGTTATCGGGGGGTAACTTGAAATTGGGGGTAACTTGAAGTCTTTACACCGGGTCAAAGCTAATCGAATAGACTTGCGATAAAGGAATTCCAGCCGTGACCATCCTACATTATCTAACGTATCCTTTCCTTCTTTCTTTTTTTAAAAATAGGGCTGTGATTTGAGAGAGATTTCTCTCCTTAGCAGATAGAGCGACCACTGACGAAACTCCCCCTTTGGCTCGATGAGTTTAAGTTGTAGCAAAGGATCAACACATAGCTATTCATTTCCATCTGATCTGCTCATTATCTCAATTATGATATAGCAGATTTTGTAGGGAATCGGTAAAGTTGTCGGCAAACTGGGTTAGAAACCTGGTCTCTATTTCCAGTTAGAATCAATTTATTTGAGAAAAGAATATGTATCACTAAGTCAATCTTTTAATTTCAGGCGTCATTTTTTTTTAAATCAAGTCCTCTACTGTATGCTGTTTTAATCCAGTCGTGTCTATAGTCTCTATTATTGGTATTTGTTCCGACTCTTTCCGTTCTGAGTTCAAATCCCGCCAAGGTCAACTTTGCCTTTCATTATTCTGAGGTCGATAAACAAAGTACCAGTGAAGTACTCGGGTCGATTAAATCGACTTACCCCTACATTTCTGGCCTTGTGCCAATATTAGAAAGAATTATTATTATAATGGGTAAAAATGCATTGCGATATTTGTTCCGATTCTTTACGTTCTGAGTTCAAATCCCGCCGAAGTCAACTTTACCTTTCATCCTTCCGGGGGTCGATAAAATAAAGTACCAGTCAAGTACTGGGGCTGCGGTAGATATAATCAACTGTTCCCCTCCCCACACATTTCTGGCCTTGTGCCTATGTTAGAAACAAGAGTCGTTGGCGTGTCGGACAGAATGCCTTGCAGTATTCGTTCTGGCTCACTACGCTTTGAGTTCAAATCTTGCTGAGGTCAACTTTGCCTTTCATTCTTCCTGGGTCGATAAAATAAAGTACCAGTCAAGTACTGAGGAGGTTGGCCTTGTGCCTAAATTAGAAACAATTATTTTTATGTCAATTCCTACAAAATATTCACCCATTTTAACCTTTCCCCATCCTCTTATTTTTTTTTTTTAACCAAACCCCAAAAAGACACAGCAGAGGAAGAAATGCATTTGTTGATAAATGTTTTTGTTGTTGTTGTTGTGTTTCTTATTGACAGTCTTATTGTAAATGTAATGAAATAAACTGGCTTATTCTTCACAAAGATTGCATATGGCTGTTTCAACATCTGAGCTGTTAGCTTGGTAAGCAAGTTGTGTTTATTTTTAATTGATCATATTCTCTCTCTCTTTCTCTCTCTCTCTCTCTCGCTCTCTCTCTCTCTGTTTGCTCTTCGTCTTTTCCGTCTCCCACAACATACTTTTTCTCCTTCAGACTAGAAAACAAAAAAAAAAAAATATAAATATATAAAATAAAATAAAATGAAATATAAAAAAATAATAGGCTGAAATAACTTTAAAAGAAGAAGTCTCACCTGTCTTACAGGTAATTCACAGTGGTAGTGAACAGTCAGTCATATCCTTCCTCCCCACCACCTCTAGCCAGAAGTAATTTCATTCTTAATTAAAAATATATATTAGCAGTAAGAAAAAATATTATGACAAGTTTCTCATTTATCAACAACGGATCGATCAAACTCAACGA
Organism: Muusoctopus leioderma; assembly: GCA_027124095.1. NCBI lineage: Eukaryota > Metazoa > Mollusca > Cephalopoda > Octopoda > Octopodidae > Muusoctopus > Muusoctopus leioderma. Next base: position 44,061,704 of record JAOPJM010001291.1, read on the forward strand.
ATCAATCAATCAACCAATCAATCAATCGTGCAACAACTTTATTTACATCGATTCCTCTGTTAAGATAGAAGAATGATAATGTGGCAGCTTTTTTTTTTTTTTTTAAGTGTCACTTCTTCTTAAATTAACCACCTGTGATTCTGTCTACCGCCACTCTTATCGATCTGATGACGTGACTGCCACGTGACTGCCATACAGCGCGTGTATTGGTCTTTAGCTGCGAAGCCTACAAATTATTATTTTGTTTGTTTTTGTTTCGCCTTCGTGTCGCACTTGCGAGTGCGTGTTTTTTCACTCACGTCTCTGCTGTTTGCTCTGTAAATATATTTGGCTGGCTGAATAGAACCGACTGGATTCCTTTTACGTGCAGAAATCTTGTGGGGGGAAAAAAGAAAAAAAAACCAGGAGGAAAAGAGGATTAATCGCTAAAGCTGCAACACGTATTATCATCAATATAAATAGATGCTACACTGCTGGTATAGACGGGAGCAAGGAGTCTGCCTCCCTGTTCCGAAACGCTTATTTTCTTTTGGAATTCTTGCAATATATTTCACACCGTTGAAAAGCTTCACTCATGACCCCTGAGGATTACCCACCATCATTCTGTGGAACATGAATATTTTACGGACGACTTGGAGGGCAAAAAAAAAGACATGGTAATGTCTCTATATTTACATTCTAAACGACAATGTCCTGGAATTTAACTGAAGTCGATGTCTCTTCTATTGTTGGTAAATATCACCAGATGCACTCCCTGCATGCGGGAGGACAGAATCTCGATCCTCGTGTGTAAGTACAACATTCAGCTGTGAAATACAAATGACAAACAACTAGACATTTTCTTATATATTCTGCCCACTGCACACAAAGGTCACTCTTCGCTCACTTTGATGACTTTGCATCGTAAAATTCCTGTCAATCTACAAAAAAAAAAATACCATTGTCTGTGGTAATAATAATACAATTGCGCTAAAATAACCCATAACCATTCCCTTTTATTTTGTGAAAAAAAAGTGGAAAAAAAAAAAAAAATAAAAAAAAAAAAGTTTGTAATCAACTGGCGAAGTTGGGTGTGTTCGTATGTGTTAAAACAAAAAAAAAATAATAAAAAAGAAGAAAGAAAAAAATCAATATCTATTATCTCTCCACTACTTGACTGTGTGTGTGTTTTACACTCCTCAGCAGCCCTAACATGTCCTTGTGGCTCTGACAACCACACTATGTATGTCATTGTAAATATATTTATAACTCACCTTCTCACCACAGACTAAATAATACGTGGACAGCTGTTACACGAGGAGGACAGGCAGACAGGTCAGGTCATCTCTTTTCCTCAGATCTATATTACTGATTGATTGATATTTTATATATATATATATATATATACATATACATATATACATATATATACACACACATGGATTTACTACATCTCAGATTAAATCGACGTTCGTCTTCTACTTTCCTAAACTATTCCAAACTGCCGATGTCCAATGTTCTTTCAATGAAGATATAATAAAGCTATGAATGCTTCTGGAGGCGTTCCAACCATGGACGGAGCGTTCGAGCGGTTCATCACCGCCGCAATCGCCACCATCCTTACTATCATGTTTTCTTGGAGACTCTTAACGGACGCCAGCGAGTACGACTCTGCCATCCCCATCATCTCGCCTCCACCGCGAAGACTGAAGCACCTGATAGAAGAAGACAACCGCCGGGAAACGACGGACGACGATAGTAATGATTACAATAACTTCTCAGACGCCGACGACGAAGCGGAAAGCGAACTCGCCGTCTGCGACTTCCGAACCTTCGCCTATGCGATTCCAACGAGACATTCCGACATCAACATTCCACACGTAACTAGTCATTACTCTAACATTCCAGCTACTCAGCTCGGCGGCAGTGGCAGTGGTGGTGGTGGTCCTCCCTATCACAACAACAACAACACAAACAATGCCGCTTACTTTATCGATGACTGTTATCAAACCACAGCGATACCTGGTGGGTGTGTGGACCAGAAGATAAGTTATCAACACGACGAGCTATTAGGCCGACGAGAGGCAGGTAGCACAGCAGCAGCAGTAGCAGCAGCAGCAGCAACTAGTGCTACCACTACTACTACTACTACTGATATTACTGATCCTACTACTACTGCTGCTGCTACTGCTAGTAGTAAAGGCATTAAAGTAAGCAGCACGGTAAGCCAACCTATTGTAGCTAATTCAGAGACGACAGGTAAAACTGTTCTCACATTGAGTTCCGCCTCGCCGCTCCAACAAGTTGTATCACCCCCTCTGGTGGAGAGTGCTAACAACACTATTACTAGTAGTAGTAGAAGGAGGCCGCCGCCGTGTGTTCAGCTCAGTCGTCACTCCGCTGAACAGCTAACAACGAAACAACAACAACAACAACCACCACCACCACCAGACGACGGCGACTCGCTAATGACTACCACACCGAGATTTTCGTCTCAGTCCTCTCGAGAAGCTCCACCAACGCTAGTATGTCTTTCTTCTTCTACCACGTCTTCAACCGTAAGTTGCTCTCCTTTAACTCAAACCACCTCGTCGTCGACTCGACGTGGAACTGGGGTGAGGCCACCTCCACCGCCATTACCGCCTCGACGACCACCGCCGCCACCACTAGCTGTTACAGACACAACAACAACCAACAACACTACTATTACTACTTCTATCGCTAGTACTAATGATCGTAACACAACTATTACTACAGCTATTACTACTACTGCTGCTACTACCAATACCAACACACACGCATCGACTGTTGAACAAACAAGTAAACCTGTCGCCGCTCCCGTATTAGGAAGACGTGCTATGGCCAACAACAACAACAAAAACAATTTTGCTAACAGAAACGAAGGCTCTCAGTCAACTAGTAGTAGTATTAACAGCAGTATTAGTAGTAGCGACAGTGGTAGTAGTAGTAGTAGTAGTACCAGTAGTTTTATATGTAACCGTGAGTTTCGAGACATCGTTGATGACGACGACTTCAAACAAATGGTGCCGAGCCGCGAAGTAAACAATCTATATCGTCCAAGGCATCATCGATATTACCCGCCGCCGCCGTCGCCGTCCAATTGCCATTACTTCGATATCGATTCCGACTCGGACAGTGACTCCGAAGTTTTCTATTTCAACGGTCTGGAACCGATCGAAGAGGAAGATTCCGATGATTTATCCACCGACAGCGATCGATGCGAGGAGTACGAGGTGAAAGGAAATTACCCCCCCTCTTTAATTCACGACGACGACGACGACGACGATAACAACAACACCACCACCACCAGACTAACCGCCGCCGCCGCCATCAACAGCAGCAATTACAGCAGGAACAGCAGCAGCAGCGGTGGTGGTAGTGGTAGTAATAGCAGCTACAAGCAACTCAGTTCACATAGTCTTACAGGTGTTTCAGCACGTGGCACTGCTGCTACCAGTCTGTTATTCCCATCTCACCCTGGTGACGCTATTGTTGCTGCTGCTACTACTAACAACAACAACAGCAGCAGCAGCAGCAATAAGAACCAGGGAAACAATCGAACAACAACAACAACAGCAGCATCACCTCAGCTATCTGCTTCCACCAGAAGCAGCAGTAGTAGTAGTAGTGGTGGTAGTAGTAACAGCAGCTCACCTCGTCAACATGGCAGAAGTTATAATAATAATAACAGAGACGATGATAAATGGAAGGAGTGTGGTGAGAGTTCGGCCGATACGTCTTTCACGTCGCCGTATTCATCGTGTAGTGAAGAGTTGGCGGACAGAGAAGGTCTGGAGCTTGGATTTGGACTGGGACTGGGGCTGGGGAAGAAAGGAGAAATAAGAGACGAAGACATCATGACCGTGAATAGTGTAGAGGAATGCTGCGACCGACCCAGGTATGATGATGACACGGCAGATGTCAGCTACACACACACTTCTGTCATTGTTGAACAGGCACCCATTATACGACCACCGAAACAACTGTTTAATATGTTATCTCCTCAGTCAACAACAGTATTAACACCAGAACCAACAATAACAACAACAGCAGCAGCAGCACTACCAACAACAACAACAATAGCAGCAGCAACAGTTGATAATGTGATACCTATTCAAAACATTCCAGTTCAACATGTGTATAGAGATAATAACAATGGCGAAACGATAAACTACACAGAGGAAGTTTACACAGAGGAAGAACTGTCTAGTTTTCTACCCTGTTCTGACCACCACCACTGCCAGCAACAGTCCAATACCGCTCAGGTGGACATTATCGATTCGTCAAACAAACAAACTATTCGTGCTGAAGAACTGTCCAACTCGTTGAAAAAATCCTCCGTTGCAGCGCGACCCCTCAGCCAGACCATCGGTGATCTGAGTGACACTTCACGTGATTTAACCACCTACAATGAAAACACACTTTTGAGTCTGACAACATCTACAAACGAACGTTCACAGCGAATCAAGGATGATTCTGTCAGCCCCACACAGTCACCTGTCACTAAGTCTCGGGAGCGATCTTATTCCGATGGAGACGTTAACCAAGACGAAGAAAACGGCAACAGTCCTTCCGAAAGTACCAATGGCTTGATACGCGATATCCGAGCCAACTCCACAACGAAAGAAGAAACGGAGTTACCTGGAGACGAATTCATCATAGTAGGAAAAAATAGTCCCCAGAATTTCCAAACTCCTTCATCGGATGTATATCATATAGGTCAAACCAGCTGGCCAATCCAACTCTATTTTGATGCCACGAAATCTAATGCAGCCGAGAATCCACCCCGTGGTTTTACATTTTCCTACACGGAGCCGACTGAAACAGCATACCAAGCTCGGAGTTATTATGTAGAAAATTACGACAACAACAGCAACACTTTAAATAACAACAACGTGCAACAACAACAATATGATGAAAGTGAAAACATGCCAGAACTTACTGAAAATAATAATTTATCAGCGGACAATCTAAAGTTCACACCGTCAAAGGATTATGTTGATAACTCATTGAAATGGGCTTCTGATGATATTAACATTTTCACTACCAGCAAACTTGACAATGGTCCCGTAATTTTTCAAAGGGCATTGTCGATGACGAATCCTGTGGAAAGTAAAATACCTGACAACTACATCAGTGGAAGTAAAATACCTGACAACTACATCAGTCTAGAACAACAGAACATATACCTTACAAATTATAAGGAGCAAAGGACTACACAAACAACATCGTCTCTGGATGGATTAATCAATCCAGTGCATAATAGTGAGATCGAAGAAGAAAATGAAATGCCAAAGAATTATATCGAACAGGAAGCCTTGGAAAATATATTACATTACGATGGATTAAGCGAAAAGGATTTATTTATCCACAAGTATTCGGATTACGTTGGAAATGATTATGTTACCTTAGATACCATGGAGAAATCATATCCCGACATTTTAAAAAAAGGAAGTTTTACTGAAAATAGCCAGGATATAAATTCCAATGATTATATTATAGAAGAAAATATGGAAGAAGGGTTGTTTCCTGACCTTGTAAAAAAAGATACATACCTCATAAATTCTTCCCCTTATCGGGATACTATTGCTCACGTACAGTTAACTACATTCCCAGATGTGTTAAACAAAGGGACTGTTGTTGAAAAAACACAGGATGTGATTTCAGAGGATTTTACCGTATTAGAAGAATATAAGGAAAAACGACCATTTCCTGATATCGTTGATGGACAAGCTTACCATGTTGATAGGCATACAGATTACAGTCAGAAATATTCTATAATGCAGGAAGCAGTAGAAAAAACAGGTTTTCCTGATATAGTAAACAGAGAAGAATTTCATATGGACAGACATTTACTAGGGACTCAACAGGATTATACAAAGGAAAATGAATTAATTCTTCGCCAAGAACTTGAGGAAGGTGTCGATAAAAAACAAGTATTTGTAGACTGTAGCAATCAGGAGGATATACAACAGGAACCTAGTTACGGGTCGGTGAGAAATGTTCAAGAATGTAATTCCACAGAAGTGTCTTATTTGGAGGTTGGAGCAGTTGTAAGACCTCCATCTTTGATAAAAAATGAGAATCAGAACTCTAGCCATCTGGTTACAGATATAGTTTCTTTAAATACGAATGTTGATCCTGTAAGGAAAGTAACTGTAACACACGAACATCTACTCAACAATGAATTAAAATTACGTTCAGTACCAAAAACTGAGGAACTCGTTTCTAGTGTTGACTCCGAAGTTGAATTCGAAGTTTTCAAAAGCGAATGTTTGGCTCACTCCGAGGATTACAACAGTTTATATTCACTGGATAAATTGGATGATTCAGAAAACTTGCGCTCAAGTCAACATGAGATGTCGTCTTCGACTAAAACTGAAAGTGACAGCTTGACTCCCGAGGGGGGAAGCTTGACTCCCGAAGAATACGATGAACTCGCTGATCTCGTGAGTGACCAACTTACTCCACCGTCTATGCGGACCTCTGCTCTTCACAGACCGTTGTTGACAGTCAACACACATCTAGTTGGCGCCCCTGGGAACCGACAAGTTCCTTTGGTTCGACGGAAAATTAACGCTGTACGGAAACGATATTTTGGCAGTGAAAATAATGTCTCCGATTTAATTGAAGATGAAAATTCGATGAGCAATCGATTCGCTAGATATCGAAGAACTTCCCTAAGAGCGTTGAAACGACGAGACGCTGCAAAACGTTATTCTTTACATAACGACCAGGAGGTGATACGCGCTTCCAGGATTAGGCCAAGTAAAAGTCTAAGTCATATAACTCAGCTTCATTTACGCAGTGAACCTACATCTAGATACCCCCGTCCACCTTATCATGAGGTACACCCAGACTGTATACTGTCACCTGGCAATGCTAATAACCTTGAAGAGTCTATACAGGCAGCGTCCATCGGTGATCTCGAGTCTTGTCTATCCCAATACGATTCTTTTTGTTCCTTAGTGGAGACGGATATAGACACAGGAGAAACAACAGAGAGACGGTTCAGTTTAGATAGTGAAGTTTTTGAAATTCCTTTCTCTTTTCAGCAATCCTATTTCGGCAAATCAACAAGTCTAATGGATTTACGTTCAGAACAACAACAACAGGTAAGACGGTCGTCCGGCAAAAGCCGGTTCACCGATCGAAACGTACCAAAATCAAAGAGCATGCAGACGCTTGAAACAAATCTTGACGATGATGATGATGAAGATGACCTTTTAGGTGAGTCAAGTTTTAGGCGAGTGCCGTCCATTCATGAACTGAGAGTGTCTCGTTCTTTACAAAAGTTAAATGTTCCGGCTTGGTACAAGAATTCGAGTGTGTCTCGCAGTGGTAGTTGTATTCTTAACAGAGACTCAGATTCTATGAAATCTTTTGATTGGAGATTCAACGCAAGTCTTACTTCATCTCCAGCAAGTAGCATCATTAGCCACCAAGCACCCGTTGTCATTAAAACTCGTGTCACACCCAGCTATACTCGTTCATTTTCTGCACCTATAAAGAGCCCTAAGTTAGTGCTGCCTTCAAAGCCGGCCAATGTTCGATTACCAAGTGATCAATTCAGAAATCAAGAGAAACCGAAAGCTCTAATGCCAATTCCAATAGTGCCCTTCTTAAAAATTCGTGAAATGTTTGAAAAAAAGAGTCGAGAAAATCATACGAAACCTAGTTTTCCCACACCAGTTAGTCCTGTTTCAAAAACTCCAGTGAAAAGTACAAAACCAGAACCACCAAAACGGATAACTCCAGTAAAACGTGGAGAATACGACTCATCATCACAAAATAAAAAGTCTCCTGTCTCGCCCGGATTTTTCCCCGCTCTGCGAATCGATGAAGCCATTGAAGAAACCAACGAAGAAGAAGAGTTAATGGAAGATTATATAGATGCTGTAACTAATAGTAACGCCTTTACACAACCTAATTTAACAAATGTAATACATGAAATTTCAGAAGTGGATAGTCCTCGAACCGTAACTCTCTCTACTGCTCCACCATTGATAAACGGCGATTCACCACATGTTCGAGATAGCAGCCACGTATTCTACAATAACACCACTACAGTTGAATCAGGGGTAGGGGTGTCGAATGAAGTCCACGAACAATACCACACTGTTGATGATGCAGCACCCGTCATCCGTCGGCCTGTAGCCCGGCAACCAGCTGAAGTAGACGTGAAACAACAGGTTGAAGAACCAACTGTAGCAACGACATCTCAACCCCAAGAACCAACTGGTACTGAAGCTGAAACTAGAACACAAGAAGACAGTGTAGAAACTAATGGTAAAAGCCGAAAGGTTGTGAAAGTATCGGAACGAATTCAAATGTACGACCAAGCATCTTCGAGCAAGGAACCTGAAAAAACTAAGGCAAGCAAAGAAAAAGATTGGAAACCCAAATTATTCAGTTTCCGGGATAATAAAGTTGCTAAGAGCCAACCCAAGCAAACACCCCCACAACCGCCTCCAAAGGCCAAGCTCCCGGTGCCGTTCTTCCGAAACAGAAAAGGTAAGGGTGATATTAATGTATCCAGTTCCCTTTCTCCTCCTAATCCCTTAATCCCAACCTCAGCCGTTCCTAATTATAGTCATTCGCATGCAAACAGTTCGTCTATGACACACGTTAGTCTTAGCCCCAGTTCTACAGTCACAAGTAAACATTCTAATACTAGTGCCCCTAACACCCTTTACAAAACTAATAAAAGTGCCTCTAACACTCTTCACACAACCCTTAATAGTAGTGCCCTTAATACATCAAACAAAACTAATAGTAGTGCCCTTAATACATCAGACAAAACCAACAGTGTCCCTAATACACATTACAATAACGGTTGTTCCCATACTAACAACTCACCCCTAATTATGACCAATATATGTAGCTCTGAAAATGACCCTTTCTTTGAATTCTTGCAGAGACCACAGTATGACCCCTTGACCAGTGTCCTTCAAGGTCGCCCTACATCCATGGAGCAGATCCAGTCTTCGTTAGGCCGGCCGTTTAATGACCTTAGCTTTCGAATGCCGTCCCAACTGCAGCAACCAATGCTTGATACTCTCAAACACTCCCAATTCTGTCGGCCGGTGTCTTCTGGAGACGAGCACTGCCCCTTATTTGGGCTAAGCATCAATAAAAGGGATCAACGAGCAGCCCCACTGGTCAACACAGACCTGGCTAGCAGTTATGCTGAGGGTGTCTCTCTCAATCGAACTTGTAACGCCGAGGTTGCTAATACAGATGCCAGCTTGGATGAAGTTCTTGAAAGTCTACTGGCTTTAAAGAACTGAACCTATTCTTGTTTTTACTGAGAGACCAAAACTGTTATCATGTTTAAAATGCCTAACGACATTTGATTACATTCAACGTAACAGTGGAAGTAACTTAGTTGACTGTAAATTAACTTGAAATATAGCCACTGGTATGGGGAGGGGAAGATAAATATTCTTTAAATATAATATATATATATTTAAAAAAAAAAAAAGTCTTTCTTAAAAATTCATATTTTCTCTGTAAAGTAAACTTACCTAGATTTAATTTTATATTAACACTGAAAATACTCCACAAAATTCGCCATTAAAAAAATATATATTTAAAAAAAAGAAAAATACACTTAAACTTTTTTCGTGATACTTTTTTTGTAAAAACATTTGTCTTGGAAAGATCACAGCCCATCGTTATTAGCAGCATTTCGGTTTTAGGAAAACAATAAACAACATGAGAAATTATGCCTTCTTCGATCTAGTGTTTGTTAGTGTGTCTGTGTGTTATGGTGCCTGTGTATGTTCGATAAGTTACCTTCACTTAATTCTCTAGTATGACTCCCGAAGTAACAAAAAATACTGCAAACGTTTCTTTCCCTAAATGCAGTACCGGATTTAGACATGAGCTAAACAAACTACATCTTAGGGCCTCACAATACACAGGGGCCTCAAAATAATTAAAAGACATAACTGTTTTCTATTTTTGTGAGCCTTCCTGGTGTAGTTTTTTTAAGCAAGGAGCCTCCAAGCTTTATATAGCTTATGGCCACACCACGTCTAAATCCAGCACTATATAT
>JAOPJM010001291.1:44541254-44564485 GCA_027124095.1 Muusoctopus leioderma
TACTTGACTGGTACTTTATTTTATCGACCCCGGAAGGATGAAAGGTAAAGTTGACCTCGGTGGGATTTGAACTCAGAACGTAAAGAACAGGAATAGATACCGCAAAGTATTTTGTCCAATGCTCTAACGAGTCAGCCAATCCACTGCCCTTTAATAATAACAATATTGACTGGTACTTTGTTGAAACTACTAATAATAATAATAATAATAATGATGATTCTTTAAAAGGAGAATGAGAATAAATAATAAAATTTGTTCAACTTTTTTTCAAATATTTTTTCAAAGAGTCTCTAAGTTTCTCAGTAGACTTATCTTTGTTGTTTGTTTATTGTTTTGTTTTGTTGTTTTTTTTATATAAATATTTACTTAATAATCCCCTTTGTGTTGATCAAGTCTTCCTCGTAATTCTGTAGTCGTCTTCATCATCTGAATTATTCAGGGGATCTATCTCATGATCACTGTCCTCGGTATTTAAAGGGGTGAAGCCTTTGTGCCGGTCAATCAGAAGGTTACCAAAGAAGGACCTGTGTTGATGATGACTAACCATACTTCTCTTGTTCTCACAACATTTTAACTTGCCTACAAATAGAAAAACAAACAAAAAAGAAAAGAACATTGTAGCCGATGAACCAATCCATTCATATTGTTTTGTTAAATCGGAGAAAACGTAGGGTAGAGAGAGCTCTCTAGTTGTGCCATAGGCATGACAACCTTTCTGGTGTTGGTGCCACGATAAAATGCACTCAGTACACTGTGTAAAGTGAAAATGTAGGGTAGAGAGGACTCTCTAGTTGTGCCATAGGCATGACAACCTCTCTACTGGTGGTGCCATGATAAAATGCACTCAGTACACTCTGTAAAGTGAAAACGTAGGGTAGAGAGGACTCTAGTTGTGCCATAGGCATGACAACCTTTCTGGTGTTGGTGCCACGATAAAATGCACTCAGTACACTCTGTAAAGTGAAAACGTAGGGTAGAGAGGGCCCTCTAGTTGTGCCATAGGCATGACAACCTCTCTACTGGTGGTGCCACGATAAAATGCACTCAGTACACTCTGTAAAGTGGTTGGTGATAGAAAGGGCATCCAGCCATAGAAACCAAGCCAAAAGAAACACGCGAGCAAGACGTGGGCCGCTGACCCCTGTCTAGGAGAGTGGTGACTCCAATCAGGAATCGACGCGGGCTGAAATCACCCGTCCAACCCATGCCAGCATGAAAAACGGACGTAAAATAATGATGATGAATTTGTACTAAGTATATACTTAATAATCAACAAACAATATAAACAAAATAAAAACAAGACCACTAAAGAAGAGACCATTTCATGCGCTACAGGTGTATGTCTTACCTGCATGATAGTAACGCACAAAAATAGTTATGAGTACTATGAAGAACATAGGTGCAACTAAGAGGCTACCAACGATGACTGAAGCTTTGAAATTCGAACCGGATGTTTCTTCCAACCCATCCTCAAACACTGGAACATTTTCAGTTACAGGTTGAGGAATTTCATTCTTTTTAGAGAGAGAACCTACAAATAAAGATTTCAGAAATCAAATATTAAACATTTATAAAGATACATATAAATATTCTTTTATTCTTTTACTTGTTTCAGTCATTTGAATGCGGCCATTCTGGGGCACCACCTTGAAAGGTTTTAGTTGATCAGATCGACACCAGTACTTATTTTTAAGTCTGGTACTTATTCTATTGGTCTCTTAGCCAAACTGCTAAGTTACGGGACATAAACGAACAAACACAAACCCACAGACACACACACACACATATATATACATATATATATACGACGGGCTTCTTCAGTTTCCATCTACCAAACTCACTCACAAAGCATTGGTCGGCCCGAGGCTATAGTAGAAGACACCTGCCCAAGGTTCCACGCAGTGGGACTGAACCTGAAACCACGTGGTTGTGAAGCAAACTCCTTAACCACACAGCCATGCCTGCGCCTATGTTGATACATAAATATAAATAAATAAATAAATTAATATATATATATATATATGTATATATATCATCATCATCATCGTTTTACATCCGTTTTCCATGCTGACATGGGTTGGACGAGTGATATCGGCCCGCGTTGTTTCCTCATTGGAGTCACCACTCTCCCAGTGATCCTGTGTGGCACTTGGGGTAGTGTCTTCTATTACAGCCTCAGGCCGACCAATGCCTTGTGAGTGAAATTGGTAAACAGAAACTGTGTAGAAGCCTGTCGTGTATATATATATATATATACATACATACTTAATTAGTATGGTTGGTAACAGGAAGGGCATCCAACCATAAAATGCTGCCTCAAGAAATCTCCATCCAACCCATGCTAGCATGGAAGCACGGACATAAAAACGATGATGATGATGATGATGTATATGTGTGTGTGTGTGTATGTATATGTGTGTGTGTGTGTATGTGCATGTGTGTGTGTGTGTATGTATATGTGTGTGTGTGTGTATGTGCATGTGTGTGTGTGCTTGCGTGTGTCTACACGAAGTCTTACAGGTGATCGTTGTTTACATCCCGTGAATGGCGATTGGCCAGCGGATTAACTGTTCAACGGTTAAAGATTCATGGAAAAACTACCTTATATACAAAAATATGTAAGGGTTGGTGACAGGAAGGGCATCCAGTTGTAGAATACTGCTCTGAAAAATAAAATTCATCCAACCCATCCATGCCAGCATGGAAAAAAAACTGGATGAAAAACAATGATGATGATGTTGTTCTTACCATAAATATTGGTATTCTTCATCTGTAGCTTCCAGACAGTATTAGCCAATAAGTCACCAACATACACAGCATGGTTCCTATTATCAACACTGATATCGTGAGGAAAGCCTAGACCCTGCAAAATGATAAGATGATAAATTATTATTAGACATGAGATGTTTCCAATTCCATTCTTAGATCACAAGGCAGTTTGGTCTTGTCATATTTATGAACCAGTGGCGTGGTGTGGTGAAAAAATTCTAAAGTAGGAAAGAAATGAGGTAAGCATACTATGCTGGATGTGTAAGGTTAGGTTTCAGAGTTCCTGTAAAGGTCATATTTATGAACCAGTGGCGTGTCGTGAAAAAATTCTAAAGTAGGAAAAAAAACCCATCATTACAAACCTTCGGACAGTTCCATGAGGATAGCAACTTGCCAGTTTCTATGTCAACAGCAAACACATTACAAGGTTTCCCAGTGTGGTTTTGTGGACCATTTACAGCAAATAAAATTCCACCTGAAATAAATGAAATTTCACAAATAAGATAAGAGATCACAACAGATTTCACCATCAGGTTGTTTATAGATGACCTTAATAACTTCATTGACAGAAAGAAAGTCGTTATAAATACATCTTGTATTGAAGTAGCTTTCCTCTAAACAAAACCCTCTAAAATCTGTAGGGTCCTTCGTATACTTAGGAAGCAACATTGCATCCACAGAAAAGGAAGTAAAACTTTGTCTCATGAAAGCATGGGCTGTTCTTGAATGCCTCGGTGTTTTCTGGAAGTCATCACTAAAAGATGATCTTAAGGGAAGCTTCTTCCTTGCCACTGTGGAATCGGTGCTATTATATGGGTCCACTGCTTGGACACTCATCAAACACCTGGACGCAAGGCTTGGTGGTGCTTACATCTGAATGGTGCGGGCCATTCTGAATATCTCCTGGAAAAAGCATCCGACCAAACAAAAACTATACAGCAATCTTCATGCAATCACTGATGTCATTAAAGAGAGAGACGCATGCATTTTGTGGGACATTGCTGGAGAGTTGAGCAAGAACTCGTTAGTGATGTCCTCTTCTATGGATACCCCTGACATGGATATACTCAGGTCGGCCGTCCAGCAAAAGCATTCATCGACCAGCTCTATGCAGACATGGAATGTGGCTTTGCTGACCTTCCAAATGCTATACGGGATCATGATGGGTGGTGTGATCAAGTCAGACGAATCCAACCAAGCTCAGCCAGATGATGTATTGAAGTGTATACTATAATGGTAAAGTTAGCGCTAACATAATTAATGTAATGAGCCAAGAAATTGTAATTGGTTAAAATTACAACCCTAGTGACGAGAAAAAAAAATAATTATCTTAATGATAACTTCTTGGCCATAAAGGAAAGGGAGACAACCCTGGAATTTATAATTATATAAAGTTAAAAATTAGTTAAAAATAAAATGCGTCAGATGTCTGTGATTGCCGAAAATGGTCGGCTTCTGTTCACAATGCTGTGGATTCACTGGCTGGAGCCAGCTCATCCCATGCCGGGTGAATACCAACACAAGTGGAAAGTAACAAATAGAAATATAGTCACAAAAGGGTTAAACAAGATTAAAACTGAATATTAGCAAACTTCCCTAATTACAAAGCCAATCCCCAGCTAACCAGGTAAGATTTTTATCTTTCTGATATATTTCATCAAATTATTTCTAGGTGGCGAATTAGCTGAGTCGTTAGCATGTCAGACAGAATGCCTTGAAAGTATTCATTCTGGCTCACTGTACTCTGAGTTCAAATCCCACCGAGGTCAACTTTGCCTTTCATCCTTCCGGGGGTCGATAAAATAAAGTACCAGTCAAGTACTGGGGACGTTGGCCTTGTGCCTATGTTAGAAACAATTATTTCTAACGGTTTTCAGTTTGATATAAATGGTAAATAAAAATTCTCCAAAGCCAACCTACCGTGCTGATAGCAATAGTCAATAGAATATATTACGTAGCCAAATTCCTCCAGGTGAATTTGTCTATAAAACGTTCCATTCAAATGGAAGCATTGTATACGTCCATTTCCTCTGTCACTGGCACAAACCAATCCTTTGTCTTCAGCAACAGTAACAGAATGTACAATGAAGAATACATATGTTGCAGGGAATCCATCAGCTGAATAAATATATACAATATTAAGATGAAAAGATAAGTTTCTTCTGTTCAATGTGAGTAAACAAAAACTTTCTAACAGTGACATATATATGTTTATATATTTATATATTTATATAAACTAAAAGCAGAAAATGTCATTTGACAATCTCTTCAACATTGTTATAATTGGTTTTACACTTCGGTATATTGTATCTAGGCACAGGCATGGCTGTGTGGTTAAGAAGTTCACTTTATAACCACGTGGTCCCAGGATCAACTCCACAGCATGGCATCTTGGGCAAGTGTCTTCTACTATAGCCTCGGGCTAACCAATGCCTTGGGAGTGAAATTAGTAGACAGAAACGGTATAGAAGCCTGTCATGTGTGTGTGTGTGTGTGTGTGTGTGTGTGTGTGTGTATGTGTATTTGCGTTTGTCTCCACGAAGTCTCGGTTGTGGACATTGCTTATCTACCAGTGATCATTTGTTTACATCCTGTGTAAAACAATCAGCCAGCAGATTAGATGTTCAACAGTTAAAGATCCATGGAAAAACTACCTTACTTACAAAAATATATAGGGGTTAGCAACAGGAAAGGCATAGGGCCGTAGAATACTGCTCCAAAAATAAAATTCATCCAACCCATGCCAGCATGGGAAAATGGACATAAAAACGATGATAATGATGATGATGATGATGATGATGATGATCTAACCAGAGGAAGAGGGAGAGGTGCCCATGACCTTTCTATGACCTCCCACAGTGGTGAGATCAATGCACTAAAGTGGGCACTAACATACTTAATATAATGAGCCATTAAACTTCAATGAATTAAAATACACCCGTAGTGAGGAGAACCAATCATTATCCTAATGATCAATTATGGTCAAGAAAAGCAAAGGGAGGCAATCACCAGAATTTAAATTGATTCAAATTAATTAAAAATTGCTGTGGGAAGTGAATTTGATATATATATATATATATATATATATATTGTTTTATGTATTTTAAAAAAATGTCATTATCAAAAGATGAGAGAATATTCATTGTCCTAAAAACGGCACAATATAATGAATCAATCATACAAGTCCAAAGGATGTGGAAACAAGAAATAACTTGGAACCCTCCTAGCCATGTCACCATTTATGAAACTTTCAAGTGATCCTGCCTAGGTCTGGAGGGCCAAACAGTCTCAGTGAAACACAGCCATCTGTTACCACTCATCTTCAACAAAATCCACACAGTTCAATACAGCAGGCTTCAAAGGTGCTCTCTAGCTCCTACAGCTCTATTATTCAAAGGAGTCTAAAATCTAGTGACATGGAAAGTTTTCATTTGTCAATGGTTCAGAAATATGCAAAGACTGGTTTAGAAATGTACAAAGAGCATAATTCCTAGATGAGTCACAAATTTCATTTGTAAAAAAGGGGGTTAAACATGATAATAATTAATACTCACGTTCAATATCTGAACCACTGTGGCCCCACTGTGCAAGAAATGTACCTTCTCTGGAGAACTTCATTATTCTTGAATTGCAATAACTGTAAAAAACACAACAACAATTTCTCTATGATTTACAGGGAACCATTAAGTTGACAGTAAAGTTATTTGTTTCACATGATAACTATGACAAATACCTTTACTAACTTGGTAATATCCTTCACCATAACGTCATAAGGAGTAGTAGATTTAACCAAACCACTAGTTTAACACCACCACCACCACCACCACCTGGCTACCCCTTGGATGCCTTTAGCAGAGTCCACTCTGTTGCAAGCATTTGGGCCAGTCTAAAGTGGTGGACAAACAGAATCGTTAGTGTGTCGGATGGGATGCTATGCGGTATTTGTTCCGGCTTTTTGCATTCTGAGTTCCAAATCAGTAAATGACTTTGAAGAACATTTTTTTAAAAACATTTTTTTTAAAATATTTTTTCCTAAAATATATTTTGGGGATTTTGAACATTTGGGATTGTGGTTTTCCAGATTTCAACTTTGCAGGATTCTGATCTTTCAGGATTTTAACGTTATGGCATTCAGGATTGTGTCTTTCGGTATTATGACCCAAACCCATTTTTCACCCACCCCACTCCAAGAGGGATGAAACGTAAAGTTGACTTTGGTCAATTTCATTCCTCTTTGAGAACCAAGTGTTTAGCAAGGCTACCATTCACAACTGTATCTATTAACTCTTAACAACCTGTAGAAAACTTTCTAAGTCCTGTAATTATTGAGAAGAAAATGCCTAAAAACAGGTTTGTTTGCAATTTATTTATTAATAAATTTACTTGTAAGAATCACAGGTACTTGAGGTGTTTTCACACAAAAGTATTTCACTTTCACCATATATATAGTTCAATAATTCATATCAATTTGATGATGTGGTATCGTGTGGAAACGGGTCCTACAGGATGTTAAGAGTTAATTCAAAAGAAACACAAGTCAAAAACAAGTCAAATTTCTGAAGACAAAATGGTGACAGAGAGAAGAACTTACCCATCTGCTACAAAGAACTGACCATCAGACATAACAGCAACACTTGATGGTTGACAGAAATGCTGTTTATTATTTCCAGGGCGGAAACGTTCCCCTAATTCCAAGTCGGGTTTCGTCTCTCCAGCAGGGTAACGAAAAACCTCAAAGTGTAAGAAAATAAATATTCCATTGAAAATTTAAATTACATAAACTAGAAAAGAAATATTAACCCTTTCGGTACCATATTTCTAATGAAATATACTGCCAATGATTTTCAATTAATTTTGAAAATAATCAAGAATTTGGAGGGATTTAGTAAAATAACTAACTTTCTTGCTATTAAATTGCTGTTTGGAACATAACTTAACAAAAAGTTCTTGCATAAAATTATAATGGAAGGTTTAAATATAAATATGAACACTTTAAAACAAACAGTTTTTTATCATAGAACCAGGGATGGTTTCAGGCAGGTTGGTATCAAACGGGTTAAGGAAAATTGCAAATGTAAGAACACACGGTAGTGTTGTGCCTAATGTACCGTTTTAAGGTATGTTAATAAGGTATGTTAATAAAGATCCCCATGCAAATTTGTAGTTAATAGGATTTGATTAAGATTTTATTTATGTTCAATTATCCAACCACAACAAGTTTGATATTTACCTGATGTAAAGCGACATCGGTCAACCAAACGGAACCATTTTTATCAACTGTTATTCCATGGGGCATAAAAAACCTGCAAGAGAAGAAATCAGAGATGTATGTCGATAAATAGACTTTATTCCAACTTTACCTGTCAACCAAAAGGATGACAGGTAAAGCTGACTTTGGTGGGATTTGAAATCAGAGCACAGTGAGCCGGAACGAATACTGCAAGGCATTCTGTTCGACATACTAACGACTCTGCCAATTTACCACCTTAATTAAAAGATAGAATGGAATTCAATATTTCGCTTCATTGTGCTTATTCAAGTTTGGATTAAAATCTTTATTCACTTTAGTTGACTGGAAAAGTTGGAAAAATAGTGAGGGGCTGCAGTCTAAATTTTTCAGGGTTTAGGTGAGGTAATGACTATTTATACAGCTTCTGGGGGTAATAAATATTTATACAGCTTCTGGGGGTAATAAATATTTATACAGCTTCTGGGGGTAATAAATATTTATACAGCTTCTAGAAGCAATCACTATTTATACAGCTTCTGGATGTAATAATAGTTTATACAGCTCAATAATAATTCTTTCTAATATTGGCACAAGGCCAGAAATTTTTAGGGGAGGGGTAAGTCTATTAAATCGACCCCAGTACTTGACTGGTACTTTGTTTATCGACCCCAGATTGATGAAAGGCAAAGTTGGCTTTGGCGGGGTTTTAACTCAGAGCGTAGCGAGCCGGAACGAATACTGTAAGGCATTCTGTCCGACATGCTAACGATTCAGCCAATCCACCACTTTCATAATAATAATCCACCAATAATAATAATAATGATGATGATTTCTTTCATTTGCCACAGGGGCGATGGATGGGGAACAATTACAATACAAAGACAACATCGACACCAATGGCCTTCATGGTGACCCATGTTTCTTTGTCCTAAATATTGTGGGACCAATTGATGGGTAGGTGTATCTCCTACTATTTCCCCTTGTGCTTTATAGCCCCATCCTCAGTTTTGAACACAACACATATACTACCATATGCTCCCCTTCTCTTAATGAAGGAGGAGGTTTAACTACACTTATCTGCAAGGGCTGCCTTCAATTGCTCCCTTGGATGGTACAAGAAAGCCCCCATGGCCTTGACAATGCACAGATATGTCACTTTTCTCCTCTCTCGTACTTGAAACAATAGATTCTGGCAGGGAGGCATCCATCTTGTGTACGTAATGCTGTGATGCTTTAGTCCTTTCAGTAAAATGTTTCATGTCTATGGATTTTTTATTAGAGAGTTTGAAGACTACACAGGGTAAAGAGGGCTCTATAGTCATGTCTTAGACTTGACAACCTCTCTAGTGTTGGTGCCATGATAAATACACCCAGTGCACTCTGTAAAGTGGTTGATGATCGTTCGAAGACAACACAGGGTTGAGAGGGCTCTATAGTCATGTCTTGGTGCCACAATAAACACACCCAGTACACTCTGTAAAGTGTTTGGTGATCGTTTGGAGACAACACAGGGTCGAGAGGACTCTATAGTCACACCTTGGACACGACGACCTCTCTAGTGTTGGTGCTACAATAAACGCACCCAGTACACTCTGTAAAGTGGTTGGTGATACGAAGGGCATCCGGCCATAGAAACCAAGCCAAACGAAGCATATGTGTGAGGTGTGGTCCCCCGACCCGTCTAGGAGAGTTGTGACTCCGTTCACAAACAACGTGGGCCGAAATCACCTGTCCAACCCATGCCAGCATGGAAAACGGACGTAAAATGATGATGATGATGATATATATTGAACATCTTGTTATGTAGAAAGGTAATAAAACTTACAATAATGTTTAATCCAAATGATCCGTGGATCTTGGTTAAAACACATTCATAGAATTTCTCATTTGGTCTTCGGTTTTTAAGATTCCAATTGTTTTTACTGAAAAACAACATAAAGATACTTTATTTAGGGAAATATTGGTTTCTAACATAGGGACATGAGAACAAGGAGTATAGTCAATTAAATTGACCCCAGTACTTTATTTTATCGACCTCAGAAGGATGAAATGTGAAGTCAACCTCAGCATGATTGGAACTCAGAATGTAAACGGTTGAAACTAACTACCACAAGGTAGTTTGTCCGACGCTTTACCGGGTCAGTAAAATGACTACCATTTTATTTAGAAAAATATTGATTCCTAACATGAGCACAAGGCCTTAAATTTGTTGGGGGAGTCAACCCAAGTAGTTAACTGGTACTTATTTTATCAATCCCTCCTCCCCACCGAACAATAAAAAGCAAAGTTGCCTGAAAACAAGACGGGATGGTCATAGTTGGAACAGTTTTGACCACAGGTCTGCTAGATCAGACCTGACCTAGCGCTAAACAACAACAATAGCAACACAAATTTAACTCAATGTCTCCCCCAAAAATCATTCGTTAATTTGCAACTAATAAACAAACTTCTTGATGGAGGAAATTCCAGGGAAACAATTGTTAAACTAGAACCAACCTCAATAATGTCCAGTTTCCAGAATGTCTTTTAGGCAGAAAGTCTGCGGTACCTAAATCGGTAAACAGTTTGTCGGTGCTGTTGTAGCCGATAGACTGAGATGATGTTGATGCAGGTGTTGCTGTGGTGTTGTTTAAGGATTCAGCTTTCTTAAGGAAAACACCTGTAAAATACAACAACATGAGGTGGAAACATTGTAAGGACATATTTATAAATAGGGAGAGAAACAGGTGCAAGGGTCAGGAATTCTATGGAGAGTAAGGGACAGTAGTAGTTTCTATGGAGAATAAGTTAAAGTTAAAGTTCTACCTGAGCCTATGTGGCCCATCAGGCTGGAGCTTATCCCGGTTTCATCGGCGTTAAGCAAACTGGGAGTGCAACCCCCCCCCCCCGAATGGGATGTCAGTCCGTTGCAAGGTTAACCCCCCAGCTACTGCTGGTACACATTTTTCAGCTGAGTAGACTGGAGCAACGTGAAGTAAAGTGCTTTGCTCAAGGACGCAACGCGCATCCCGGACTGGGAATCGAACCAACGATCTTTCGATTGTGAGCCCAGTAGCCTAACCACTGGGCCACACGTCTTTATAGAGAATAAGGGGGAGTAACAAATTCAACGGAGAGTAAAGGAGGGTATTCTATAAATTCTATAGAGAGTGAAGGCTCGTGGTGCAGTGGTTAGGGTGTTGGACTCATGATTGTAAGGTCAGGAGTTCGATTCCCAGACTGGGTGGCACATTGTGTTCTTGAGTAAGGTACTTCATTTCACATTGCTCCAGTCCGCTCAGCTGAAAATGAATAGTCACTGGGAAATTGTCAGGAGTTGCAGCAGACAGGGGAGTATTCAGCAACGGAAAAACCAATGGAAACATAGTTTCCTTGGTTCAATTAGGAAGATCTGCTATGATCTTCTGATTGATCCTGCCTATCTATAGATCTATCTGTCTATCTATAGATCTATCTATCTGTCAATAGATCTATCTATCTGTCTATAGATCTATCTATCTATCTATAGATCTATCTATCTGTCTGTCTATCTATAGATCTATCTATCTATCTATCTGTCTGTCTATCTATAGATCCATCTATCTATCTATCTATCTATCTATAGATCTATCTATCTATCTATATCTATCTATAGATCTATCTATCTATAGATCTATCTATCTGTCTGTCTATCTATAGATCTATCTATCTATCTATCTGTCTATCTATCTATCTGTCTGTATGTCTGTCTATCTGTCTGTCTGTCTATCTATCTATAGATCTGTCTATCTATCTATAGAGAATAAAAGAGTTTCGAATACTATAAAGAATGATAGAGTTATAAATTCTATAGTTTATCAGCACCAACCACACTGGAACTCTGTACATCCATATCTATAGATATGATTTATCATTTAGATCCATACATCCATTTTATGTGATCCAGTCTACACACAGCTACAGGTAGGAATGTCTAAAGAATTGGTGAAGCAGGAGGGGATCTAAACCCAGCAGTTCCCAAACCATGGGTCACAGCCCAAACCATGGGTCATGGTATAATTGTAAAAGAATCACAAAAGATAACATTTTTTAGTTTTTAAATCTTCTTAATTCATAAAACTGAATGTATGTGTATGTATGTATGTATGTATGTGTGTATGTGTGTGTGTATGTGTGTGTGTGTATGTATGTATGTGTGTGTGTATGTATGTATGTGTGTGTGTGTATGTGTGTATGTATGCATGCATGCATGCATGCATGTATGTATGTTACAAGATGTAAGACACAATT
The DNA here is from genome assembly GCA_027124095.1 of Muusoctopus leioderma. Classification (NCBI taxonomy): domain Eukaryota; kingdom Metazoa; phylum Mollusca; class Cephalopoda; order Octopoda; family Octopodidae; genus Muusoctopus; species Muusoctopus leioderma. The sequence goes on from JAOPJM010001291.1 coordinate 44,553,523, forward strand.
TTGCACTTAGGTAGTTGAAATTTTGCATAGGAGTACATCTTTTCAAGGAGAAGGCCATGGGTTATGTGACTTTTCCTGATAATATTCTATAAACTTGGGTAAAGCCAGGTACTGCTACTAGTATTTGATAAAACGTAAATTGTTCATGTATTTGTTATACAAGATTTAGTAGGTATAAGGGCCACAACACAATAAGCTGAAATCTCAATAAATTGACCAGCCAGAAATAGCAGCCGAATCCCACCCTACCATCTAAGAAAAGAAGGACACATTGGATAATATGTCCTAGGTAGACAGTGCCTGGTTGAAAAAATGTGATGATCAAGGCTGGAACACCTTTGCTCACTGATCTGCTCAATCAATGCTGACCTAGGGCTAAACAACAACAACAACAACAACAACAACAACAACAACAACTTCCCAAAGTGTATCTCTAGTAATTGAGATTATAAACAACAATAACAATAATAATGGTTACCTTTCATTGAAGGTATTTTCTTTGTAAGTACTTGGGAAAGTCTTGTAGGAAATGTGGTTTGTTTTATTCCATCTGAACAGTTTTCTTTGGAATCCTCTTTTGGTTTATCAATATGTTCCACCACCGAAGTGGTTTGGTTTGGATTAGAGGAGATGAAGTCATCTTCAGTTTGGTAAATAGAATCAAAGATGTTGGGAGTTGAGACATGATGTTCCGGAATGTATGAGTGATCAAGGTAAGATTTAGTCATAGAAGATTTTGATTTAAGATCTTTTGTGGTATCCAAATCATTGGTACTACTAGATAGAGCCCTAGGTTGTGTGTTTAATCTAAGTTTGGGACAGGAAGAACTTGCTGGTAATTTAGCATTAGAGTTGCTTGAAGCCGGAGAAGAATGGACTTTTACTGGAGATGTCTGAGATCTCTGGAACAGCAGCAGTTTCACAGATTGCCGTTCACTAAGCCGTATCCAATTATTAACATCGTCACAGGTAAGACCTATTACCGTGGTTCCATCAACAGCAAGAATCTGATCGTTACATTTTGGTCGTCCGTTACGATCAGCAGGACCATTAGGCTGGATAGAACTAATAAAGATTTCTCCAGAGTCAACACTGTCCTTAATTTTGGCATTGGTGAGATTTATGCCGATACTACCATGGAGATCTTTCTCTAAAATTACTTCTATGAAATTACTGTTTTTGGCACCACCATTATCACGACTGTCACAGACACGAGTTCCTTTATCAGGACAAATATCAGAGACAGATGTGCTATTGGTGGTGCCAGGGCTAGTTATTATTGGGGATGGAACTAAGGGAGGATTGGATGAAGGTTTTCGGGAAATATTAGCTGTAATATAACGAAAGAACAAAATTAGTAAAAAATAATAAATTTGAATGGAGGTATTAATAATAAATGAATTAAAATAAATTAATTAATTTAAAAATAGATATGTCATCATATATGTGTGTTATTTAATTCAAATAATGTCTAATTTTACTAAAATACAATTTGAGCATGCATGTAAAGGAATTGTTATAGTTGGTATTGTGATTTACAGGTGGTTTACAGGTGAGCAGTGAAGACTAAATGGTAAACTTCTAATATGCCAAGTTTGTGACTATATTTTTGTTTTCACTTTAAGTTATATTACTCTTGGTAAAAACATGAATGTCACAACACATGATTCACCTTTCTCTGTCAACAATACAGCCAATTACTCAGTGATTAATTCCATGCAATAAAATAAGCACTGATCTGGGAATCGAACTCACAACCTTATGATTGTGAGCCCAATAGTCTAACCACTAGACCATAAGCACCTGATAAATACCATGCAATAAACAAGCACTGGTCAGTTCTAGTTGACCAGACAGGACATGCAATACAGAGAAATCTCATCTCAGTAACTCAGAGATTCAATATATTCCAGGTAACCTAAATTTTGGCCATTTATCCCACATTCCTATTAACACCTTATTTTACTGATCAAGGAACGACAAACATTTGAATTAACTTTGGGAAGACAAAAATTAAAATGAGTAAATTAGAAGATAAAAATAGATAAGAGGAGTTTGTTTAGAGGTTACCCATTGCAAGAATAGATTGTGGGAAATCTAACAAAGTCTCAAATTAGATGATTCCATGTTTATCAATTTGGTCTGGAGCTAACTCGACAAAATAATGAACTAACTAGCTACATACTACCTATACATATATACCTGCTAATGAACTAGCTAGCTACATACTACCTATATACATATTGGTCTACTGGATATACCTGTTAATGAACTAGCTAGCTATATACTACCTATATACATATTGGTCTACTGGATATACCTGTTAATGAACTAGCTAGCTATATACTACCTACACACAGGTCAATGTCACCAACCTGGAAGGAGGTCCTGTCAAGGTCATAGGTCAGTCTCTTCCACCTGGCTAATACTTAGATATTCACACTCAACATAAATAATCAGAGATGATATTTTTTCTGCATAATCAAGGGCTGTTTGTAATAAAAGGGTCAGCCACAGAGATATTAACCATGTTTAAGGTATTATAGAGAAATGATGTTAGAGGTGGTTGCTGAAGGTTTAAGAGAACCACAGTGAGAGAAATGTAACCTATACATGTGTATATATCTAATTAGATTGTGTTGAAATATAGGCTGTGTTCTCTGAAGTAAACAACAGTATGGTAGAAATGGTAGGTTGTATCCAGAGATTGAACCTGAAGTATTTCATTAGTTACTTCCATGTCAATCAGAGATGATTAGGACTAAGCAGCAGCAGCAACAACAACAACAACAACACTAACAACAACAACAGCAATAGCATTACTCTATCTCACCTGTACACTAAATACAAAAGAAAACATTTGTGAAAAATCTATTCTTTACCTTAACAGTAATGACCTAAAACAAAAGCTGGGATCATTGCCAAATGTCCAGTTATACAAGTTTGTTATAAATAATATGAATTCAGGACTTTGTGGAAGATGAAGAGTATAATGATTGATTTCCTCCCTTTCATTATTCAGACAATCAAGTCAAACCTGTACAGACACAAGTGTTTGTTTATTACAGACATCTTATTGTTCTTCAGAACAAAGAATACTCAAATTTGGCAGGTTTGACTCTCAAAACAAAGTAGTAGTAGATGTATAAGGTGGACTTAGTGAACACTAACATTACTTTTATTGGAACATGGAAATAGGGAGGAATAAAATGCCTTTTTTTTTTTTTTTTACTGCTTAGTTTGGAAGGAAGGCAGTACCCATCACCCATTTTTTCAGATCCTCCGAGACTGATGGGTGGGAGGGAGGGAGGAAGATATCCTCAGACCAGAGATCTGTCCCGAATGCTTGCAACAGAGTGGACTCCACTAAAGGTACCCAAGGGTAGCCAGGTGGTGGTGGTGGTGTTAAACCGAGCGACAGATTAAATCTACCACCCAAGTAGGCCATGGCAGGATTTGAACTCAGAACGCAAAGAGCCGGAATAAATACAGCGAGGTGTCTCATCCAACACTCTAACGATTCCGCCAGTCCACCCCTACCCTAGACTGGTACTTTATTTATCTACTTCGAAAGGATGAAAGGTAAAGTTGACCTCCACAGGATTTGAACTCAGAGCACAGTGAACCAGAACAAATACTGCAAGGCATTCTGTCTGACACACCAACTAGGAACCTTGTGAAGAAGATGAAAACCAAACTTTATATAATCAAAGATAAATACTGACCTATATCAACCAAGGTCATAGGTCTATTCAAGCAGGTCTGACCTAGAGCTAAACAACAACAACAGTCACCCTACATCACACAGTACTGTAATTGTCCATCTCACAACAACCAAGACCATAGGTCAGAGAGAAGTAAAAACAACAAAAACAACAAAAAAGCCCCTAGAAGATGGTTTCTCTCTGGCAGAATAAAGATAGGACAAAAACCATAACTTCTGTCCAGTATAAAAATAGGACAACAAATAGGACAAAGCTAGAAAAGAGGCAAAAGAAAGAAAGCATGTTATATTACAAACCTAGATTAGAGGAATCGGTATCATGCAAACATGCAACATTATCATTGGTAAGGTCCTCTACCACAGCAGCAGCAGCAGCAGCAGCAGCAACTGGCTTTGTTGTGTTAGATTCAACACTAACGAGGGGTTAAGAAAAGAAAAAAACAAACGCATGCAGTAAATAGATAAAACATGCAGGTTAATAGAGGTGATGTCCTTGCTTAAGGCTCTTTTGAAAAGATCCTCCACATGCTCGCTCAATCTACTAGAAATAGCAGCCAAATCTTCCTCAAATCACACCCTCCGTCTTTTTAAAAAAATTGGAAGGACACACTGAATAATGTAGTCCTACATACACCTAAAAAGTCATGGCTGGAAAGCCTTTGATCATAGATCTGCTCGATTAGGGTTGACCCTATATCAATAGTTACATTCCACATATCCATATATCCATAGTTGTATTCTGTAGATTCAGGTATCAAATTTCAGATCCTTGCCTAAATAATTATATCCTACAGATCCTAGTGTTAATTACATCAGCCATACATTCCACAGATCCTAGTGTTAATTACATCAGCCATACATTCCACAGATCCTAGAGTTAATTAGATCAGCCATACATTCCACAGATCCTAGTGTTAATTACATCAGCCATACATTCCACAGATCCTAGTGTTAATTACATCTATACATTCCATAGATCCATGCATTAATTAAACTAATTAATTATATATATTAACAAATCTATGATGTAATAATATTATATTTTCTAGCACAAATATAAAATTAAAGAGAAAAAAAAGTCTTCAGCATCAAAAAGTAATTAAATTCCTTAAAACCATTTCAGTCGTTAGCGTATGATCCAGAATCCAAGAAAACTGACGATGGTTGGCATTGGTAACAATGGTATTAGCATCAAAGAGTTTATAGGTTCAATAAGTTTGGTTGCCATGAGGAGTGAAAACAAATCTAGCATTTTGGACAAAAGTTCGATTCATTTCTTTGTCACTTCCACAAAACCATTCCTTGACCATTCCATCAAAGAACCTGTGTCCAAAACGTTAGACTTTTTCACTCGGAACTTGTAAATTCTTTTTGATTTCAGATGTTAGCCAAGTTATATATCAGATTTAACAGGTATAGCAAATACTGAAGTTATGGCACTTACCATACTGGTGCCGGAACTCCATATGTTTCTGTGTGGAACTCATAAATAGGACCTGTAGTAAGCATCTAGAAATATAATAAATTTGAAGCTCAATTTTAGTATTTTAACAATCATCATCATCATCATCATCATGAACATCTATTTTACTTTTCTGGCATAAATAAAATAAGTAAGGAATTTGTAGCAGATAATTCTTATCCTTTTCTTCCCTTTTTCCTTTTTATTAAAAATACATAGTAAATATATTAATTATATACATAGTACGCCATCTTGTCTTCTTCGAAGTGTTTGGCAAAAGTGCACCTAAATTAGCCGACCAGAAAACAGCTTTCTTACAGCTAGGTTTGTTGGCAGTAAATTTGACAAAGAATTGCTGCCACTATAAATAAGCTTAGCACTATAAATAAGAAATAAAAATAAAGAAGAAAAAGAAGAATATATTTACTTCGGTATTTTCAATATTGAAAGATTCATCGTCACAGTCATCTGCATAAGCAAATTCTATGTCAGCAAATGGAGGAGGTTCAACTGTAAAGAGAAAGAGATATGACCAGATGTTATTACTACCAAAGTCTGAACCAATGAGAGGAATATCTATATAGAGACACTTGTTCATATTACAGCTAGAAATTCACAGGAAACCATTTCCCAGGTTTTAAAATGTCATTACTTTATAACTAGAATGATGAGAGCCTCTATGTGGTAGCTTCACCTGCAAGAAATAATTACCAAATTGCCCTCAAGTCTTAAAAAACAATGACACATTAGGTAATATAGCTCTAGGTGTATTATATCTGAATATAAGACAGGATGGTCGTGGCTGGAACCCATTTGATCAGAGTTCTGCTCAATCAGAGTTAATGTGGTGCTAAACAACAACATAAAGAGACTATTCTATTATTCCTGCCACCAGAACACAACAGTGAACTATTTAACCAGTTCTGTGTCAATATTTTTAAATGAAGGTTAATATTTATACCAAAATATTGGTTGTTGCTACTCTGGAACTGCTATCATTTCCCTCATAGAATCACTCACCTGATTTGATGTCTTGTGAGTCAAACCCCAGTTGCTGATTCGTCTTCAGCTGGAATTTGTGTTGGTCTGTGGACAATTGAAGCAGGTAGCGCCCTCTACACAAAGAAGCAAATAAAAGACGTATTATATATTATACACAAACACACATACATATTTGTTAAGTTTGGAGATATGTAAATAGTTGTAGTTTTAGTATTAGCATATTTGTAAACACTACCTATGTGTTTCAATTAATTTTGAAAATAATCAAGAATTTGGAGGGATTTAGTAAAATATATAAATAACTAATTGTCTCGTTATTAAGTTGGTGTTTGGAACATAACTTAACAAAAGGTTCTTGCATAAAATTATGATGGAAGGTATAAATTTAAATATCAACACTTTCAAATTTTCAAATGAGAGATTTTTGTATCATAGAATCAGAGGCAGTCTCAGGCAGTTTGGTATCAAAAGGGTTAATAAGATTATAATATTCTAGACTATTCACCACATCTTTACAGTATATATTTTTACAATATTTATGTGTACACTATGCTTTCATCAATTTCCTCTCTAATCATTATTCAATGTTTTATTCTTAGAAGTGTACAGATCAGATTTGAACTAGGAATTTATTTCTACACAATAACAACATTCTTATCCACTTGGCCACTGGTATTTAGAGCAAATAAAATACTCGTTTTACATAACCCCAAAATGTAACAAACCCCAAATGAAAAATGAAAAATTTCACAATAAAATGAAAAGATCTGAATTTCTTACAGTGATTTATGACATAATTTCCATCTATCGTTAAACCTTAAATCCAACCCTTGTTCTTAAATTCCATTCACACAAAAGTTATTCCTTATTAAAACATCCAATATCCAAACAATTCAAAACATGGCGTTAGTAAAATGTATGAAAAGGTGCTTACTTTCTGTGGCTATTGGTGTAAAAATGGACCTTTGTGGCTTTTCCTGATAAACCTGGCTTCATTTGGACAGAGAAGCGTTTACCTTTGAAAGATAATTTGTCTACCATTTCCCAGGGCTGTCGTTCAACAATAACTCTATCTTTCTTCAGGTTTTCAGCAATAATCATACTGTGGGAACTGATTCCAATCCAAGACAAACTGGTTGGGTTTTCATTCTTGGTCTACAAATAGAGAATTATATGTATACACACACACTAAAAGAGAGAAGAAAGATGGAGAAGAGGGGGGAAATGAGGAGAAATTTAAACATCAAACAATATATTGATTGGGTAGATAAATATATGTAAAACAAACCTTGTAAACTTTATGGAAATGAGTTCCATATTCTGGGAGTTCTTGGACCAGCTACAATGAGAAATTGAAATTGTATAAATGTTGAATAAAAGACCAGAATAATTAGCTGTTGTATTAATAACCGTCTCCTACCATGACAACTATGACACATCTATAACTATTCATACTGTTTGTTCTACTCAACCTTCTACTAGTACCCCCAATATGTAGCTATTACTATCTGGTATGTAGAGTAGAGAGGATTCTTTAGCCTTGCAGGAGACAAGGCATCCTCTCTAGTGTTGGCGCCACAATAAAATATACACAGTACACTCTGTAAAGTGGTTGGTCATTGAACAAAGACAATGTAGGGTAGAGAGGACTCTTTAGTTGTGCTGTGGACATGACAACCTCTCTAGTGTTGGTGCCACAATAAAATATACCCAGTACACTCTGTAAAGTGGTTGGTCATTGAACAAAGACAACGTAGGGTAGAGAGGACTCTTTAGTTGTGCTGTGGACATGACAACCTCTCTAGTGTCGGTGCCACAATAAAACACACCCAGTACACTCTGTAAAGTGGTTGGTGATAGGAAGGGCATCCACTTGCAGAAACCAAGTCAAATGAAATGTACGAACAAGACGTGGTCTCCCGACCTGTCTAGGAGAGTGGTGACTCCAAATAAGAACTGACTCGGGCCAAAATCACCCATCCAACCCATGCTATCATGGAAAGCAGATATATAATGATGATGATGATGATGATGATGACACTATAGAATATATTCCATGTGATATAGTGGAATATAATAGAAGGCACTATAGACTATGTTCACTGTGATATAGTGGAATATAATAGAAGGCACTATAGACTATGTTCAGTGTCATATCATCAGAATGTCATACAAGACACAGTAGAATATATTCAGAAAAGGTAAAATCTAATATCCAAGGAAACTGATGATGGTTTCCCCGTGTCAGCAATAATTAGTCCCCTAGGAGATTTCTTAGGAGAATTTAGTTCAGTTACTGTGAGGAATGAAGAATCTAACAGTATGGGTCCCTTGGTATTTGTCTGAGAATGAGGCTGAGAGAGGGAAAGTCCTGTTGTTACTTTCCTTATGGACAAATTGTCCACAACCCAAGTAACAGCACCACATCTCTCTCTCTCTCTCTCTCTCTCTCTCTCTCTCTCTCTCTCTCTCTCTCTCAGCCTCACTCTCAGATGAATAGCAAGGGGCCCAAAATGTTATATTCTTCATTCCTCACAGCAACTCAACTTATTGGACCTTTCTACAAACTCTCCAATATTCAGAAAATTTTATATTTTCATCAAAAAAACACAAAAAAAATTCCTTCATGATACTCATCATCATCATCATCATCATCGTTTTACGTCTGTTTTTCCATGCTGGTATGATGGGTTGGACGAATTTTGTTTTTAGAGCAGTATTATACAGACAGATGCCCTTCGTGTCACCAATCCTTACATATATTTGTGTAAGTAAGGTAGTTTTTCCATGAATCCTTAACCATTGAACAGTTAATCCACCGGTTGATTGTCATACACAGCATGTAAACAAATGATCACTGGTAAGACTTCGTGGAAACACACGCAAATACGTATGCACACATGTACACATACATACATACACACACACACACACACACACACACACACACACACACACACACACACACACATACGACAGGCTTCTTACCACACAGCCATACCTACACCTCACAGCCATACATGTGCCCTACAGCCATGCCTGCACCTCACTAAAGAAGACAAATATGAGATCTGAACTTACCCTAATAAACTTAGCGATTGCATCATCATTACTGAGGCCACAGATGGACCTGTGTGCTTCTGGTGTGTGATCCCGAATAAATCCCGATCCATACATGTTTAAGATACGTTTACTGAAGTAATACTCAGGTACAAAATAGTTACGACCCATCATTTCCTTCTTGTAGCTGCCGTACTCAACTTGGAGGGCAAAGGCAGCCAATGAAAGTGCCCGGTTCTCATCACACTCAAACCTTTCTTCTAGGATATCTTGGCGGAGTTGAAGGTACAACAGTTGTTGGTAAGTGGAGTTTGATATGGAGCTACCATAATACTTCAATCTGAAAAACAAGATAAATGTTATGGCCACCGGTCCTTTCTTCCCCTCACGCCAACCATCTGGGGCAGCTTTGTGAAGTTTCGTGTCACTTTCCAAAAAGAAGTGTTCTCCATCTAAAATTGTATAAAAACAAAAAGAGAAATGATAGCATTACATGTTGTTGTTGTTATTGGTTAGCTTACCCCCCCCCCCCCATGTCAGTCTTGATCAAGCAGACCTATGATCAAAGACGTTCCAACTGTGACCATCCCATATTTATTTCAGACATAGTGTATCTATCTGTGACTACATTATATAAAGTGTTTTTTTAGGTGGTAGGGTGTGATTTGAGAGATATTTGGCTCTTGTTGTTAGCAGGTCAAGCAACTATATAGAGGGTCTCTCATTAGCTCGTAGTATACCCTAGAAGTGTCTCCATTCTTCTCACTAATAAACCTAACTAATTAGTGTCCCAGGGATGGTCAATCCAGTATATGATACCTGTATCACCAGAACTCTCACTAAGGAACGTATGTCATGCACCAAGGATGATCAGTACAATATCGAACACCTGTATCACTCCTATTCTTGTTAAACATATCCCATGTCCCAGGGATGGTCAGTACAACATCTGACACCTGTATTACACTTATCTTCTCCTTAAGCATATCTTGTATCCCTGCAATCATACTTTTAATCCTGATTACTAACATAGGTACAAGACCTGAAATTTTAGGGAGAGAGGTATAATCAATCATATCAAACCCAGTACATGACTGGTATTTATTTTATCAACCTCAGAGGGCGGAAAAGTCAAGGTCTACCTCAAAGGGATTCAAACTCAGGCTGCAAAGGGACGTAACTCTATTGACTCTCTGGAGAGTAAGTTGTAAAGGTAAGTGAACTTTAATAGGATTTGAACTGAGCAAGAGTAGACCCCTAATCTGTTACTCTACCCACCAAATATTTATGAAATGTGGTCCTTATAGTAAACTCATCAAACCCCTTATAGTAAACTCATCAAACCCCTTAATTAGAATAGATCAGGTTAAAATATCCAGTAGAAATCTCACCATGTATGTAAGTAAGACCAAAGTATTGTTGGATGTCCTCCAGGGCCATGTGTGATATGACGTCCATGAAAATCTGTTTTCCTGTCATTGCTGGGTCACAAATGGCCTCCAGCTTTTGACCATTTAACAAGACTATAATGACACGGCGGGCATTGGAAGGGTTTTTTTGCACTCTCTCCAACAAGTGGAGTATTTAATCTAATTAAAGGTTTTCTTCCTCGACAAATAAATTCTGGACCATTGGATTCTTTGGTATTCAGGTAGGAATCATCACCATGGGAACTAAGAATGCTGCTACTGGGACTACGAGGAATCTGGTTGTAC
>JAOPJM010001292.1:65047-76074 GCA_027124095.1 Muusoctopus leioderma
TATGTATTACATTAAAAGTAATATGATTCTTTACAGTTGGCCATATGTTTCGCTCGAAAGGGAATTTGTCAAAGGATGTATATATATATATATAAGTATGTATTATAGGAAGTGATAATCGATGGCTGGCAGGATCGGTTAAAGTGACGAACAGTATGCATTGAAATATTTAGTTAGGTATCTGAACGTTCTGTATTCGAAACTTGCCGAGATCTACTTTTGTATTTCCTAATTTCTGGGTCGATAAAGCAAAGTATCAGTCGAGTACTTTGATCGATATGATCGGTTATACTCCCTTCCCACAATATGTGGCATTGTGCCTGTATTAGAAACCAATATTTTGCTTTTAACATATAACTGGAAACGTAATTAATATAAAACATTTGTAACTTTCCGAATGATATTTTAATAAATAGACATTTATAAGTTCCAGTCAAGCATTGGGATAAAATATGGCCTAATTATATATTATTCCCTCATCCAAAATGTGTGGTTTTCTGCCAATGTTAGAAATGTTTATTAAATAATGTGTGATTTGGCACAATATTGTTCACATCTTTCGAGACAATATCATGTATCTCTAACAAGATTAATATGTTTCATAATATATATCTTGACGCTCAATCATACATGAGTAAATTTACTTTCTCATGTCAGATTCTTTTCTATAGCAAATATCGAGTGTCGTACATTGTTTTCGTACTAACATTAACAGCAATCATGGACAATGATGGCAAACAAATTTAAAACTCTTGCCCAGAATGACTCACAAATGTTTATGCAGATTAACATCTTATAATTTATATAGTGACATGACCCTATCCCACATACACTCCCGCACACACACACATATATCTCCTTCAAACCAAGCATGGCTGCCTGGTTAAAAACTTCGCTTCACAACCAAGTGGCACATTGGGGGAGTGTCATTCTACTGTAGACCCTGGCTGACCAATGGCTTGTGGGTGAATTTGGTAGACGGAAACTGAGACATATATATGTATATGTGTGTGTGTGTGTGTGTGTGTGTGTGTGTGTGTGTGTGTGTGTGTGTTTGTGTGTAAAATATATATATACAGCATATCAAACAGAATGGGTCTACACCGGTACCAGGGGAACAAGGACAAATGTCAGCCTATATATATATATATACATATACGTATAGATATATATTTATGCACACGCATACGCATACATGAATGTGTGTATGTATGTATGTAAGTATGTACGTATGTATGTATTAACAGAATGATTTAGTCCCGCATTACTTCAAGTTTCCTCGACGTAAAGATACACGTCCATTTCCTCAGAGATAGACGTGTATCTTTCCGTCTACGAAACTTAATGTAATGCGGAACTAAGTCATACTGTTAATACATATATGTAACTTCCATAATATGTTTTGAGTGCTATTTTCTTTCGTTTGTACACAAACCTGCATATATATATATAGAGAGAGAGATATGTATAAGTGTGTATGTGTGTGTGTGTTTGCGTGCGTGTATGCGTGTATATGTGGTGTGTATTCGTATACGTGGTGTGTATTCGTATACGTTTGAATGTACAAGAGGGAGTAATATTTCTCACTACGTTTAGTAGACGTGTTATGCTTGTTGTTCGATGTTCATATTTCCCACTCTCGCTAGCTATTCAGTGCTTTTCGCTATCTGTCGTACTTCAGGTGACCCCAAATTGGCGCCTGGAGGTGCGCACGAGGCGATAAGACCTCAGTAGTGTCCGAAGGAATAATCAGCGGAGGTCGGGAGTATACACATACACATACACATACACATACATATGCATACACACACACATGATTATATCTATACATACATATATATATATTAAATCGTTGAGATTTGAATTCAGAGTTATCATATTTATAAATATATTTGCCGTATCTGACGAAGTTTTCAGTTCCAGGTTTTCCTGTTATTGTTAACCGAAACATATGTAATATGAAATAAATATTATAAATATCCATTGTCTTTTAATCATTTATATATATATATATATATATATATAGTAGATGACTAAGCGGTTAAGATTTTTGATCGCGACCTAGACAACCCAAGGAATCGAACCACACATCTGCCGTATTCCGGGCGGCCGTGCTTACCACTACACCAGAGCAACTCTAGCACTCTTCCTCCTAATTAATGCTTATAAAATGTCATTTCCTGTATGCTACAAAACCTATCCCATCTCTCACATGAGGGCCACAGTATTTTAAGTAGCTACTCAACCGGTTTTTAAAAACTAGGTATGGATGGTGTTTTCGTAGTTTTTCAATTTGTTACATCCAACATAGTTTCAACATTATCTTTATGCCCGAAAATGTTCTATATTCTGTAATTGGAACAACCCGAAATCTCTATTCTAAATATATTTTTTTAAAAACAAGAAAGAAGAAATTATAACATATATAATACATTTGATGGGTGATGGGAAAATATGAATAAACTATCATGTAGTAACTATAATTAGAATATGAAATAGTTCGTTTCATCATTTAAATCAAATACATATATTACTGTATATTTTGATCGTGAGAATTAATGCAGTAGGAATGATTTCAAGTGTTTTTAATATTGTATAGATAGCCTCAGTTGATATTGTATATGGACAACTTCAGCCAGTTTCACGTTTGGCATTTTTGAAATAAAGGAAGACTTTAGATTCTTCAGGACGACACTCGTCATAATAATGATGTATAACCTAAGTATAAGGACACAAATTTGGGGCGAGGGAACAATTTATTAAACCGATGCCAGTACCTAAACAAGTGCTTATTTCATCAAGCCAGAAAAATATGAAAGACAAATTCAACCCCGGTGGGATTTGAACTCGAAACCTAATGGGACGCTACTAAATACCGCAAAGAATTTTGTCCGACACTCTAATTTCTTTTATTATTATAATGAATGGTTTTCAGCCCACTACGCTCTGATTTCAAACACCGCCGAGGCCAATGTTGCCTTTCATCCATCTGGGGTTGATAAACAAAGTACCAGTCAAGTACTGGTGTTGATTTAATCCACTAAATTTCTGGCCTTGTATTAGAATGAATTATTATAATGAATGGTAAACACGAAATAAATCTGATTATTATGCCTTTATACGAGAGCTTTAAAAACATACACAAACACTTCCAGCTTCATAAAAAATCATATCGTATCCTCAGTTCACCAAGAACTAAAAACTACATCTCACAACTCGCCCCTTCAATATATAACTGAATTTTGGATAACTATTATGACAGAGTATTTTAAGACAAGACAACAAAGTTCAGGCGTTTTATAAAGGAATTAGCAACGTATGCGTATAGCTTCTAGTAGCAATTGAAACCAAGTCACCCTACACAGTGCACATAAGCCTATTTTGCTTAGCAACTACACAGCGCTCCACTTTCACAATAGATTAATATCTAAAGCCACAGATTTTGCGGGCGAGGCAACAAGACCACAGATTTTGCGGGCGAAGAAAATCGATTCGATCGGCATCTGAACTTGACTGCTACTTATTTCATTGATCCCAGAAAGAGGAAAGGCAAAGTTTGAGCTCGGCTGGAATTGAAATCAGAATGTAAAAGTACGTAACTGAATCTTGCAAAGCCTTTTGTCCGACGCTTTACCGATTCTGGATGGTAGACTTAATACGTTGCCCGGTTTAACACCACCACCTGGCCCTTGGGTGCTTTTAGCGAAGTTTACTATGTTGTTTGCATTTCGACCAGAGCTCTGGTCTTAGAATAAACCAAGTCGTTGTTTCTTTTTCTGTTTTCCCTAGTCCTGCAAGAAGGTTATGTGTGCTGCTCTAAACCATAAAAAAATCATTCATCAGAATATAATGAAAAGAAAACTAATGAAACTATTTAATATGCCATCGACAGTGATACAAGCCGGTTTGATTTGATCTCAGAACATATAGACGGACGTAACTAAATACTGTAAGGTTTTATGTTCTCATTGGAAGGATGTCTTATTTCTAGCAATATAAAAATAACACGTGTAGATTTCTAGACCTCATCAAAAGAATCGACACTATAACCCTCTATTAAAACACTTTTATTTATTTTACAATAATTGTTTTCTATTTATTCTTATAATACAATCACTGCAGTATCTGTGTCACGTCAAACAGTTGTCCCTCACTCATAAGAAATACACCACCATACCACACTTAATACAAAACCAGGATGTCAACATGCCCTGTCACCATACATTTTATCACGATTCTTTAATTCCTTTTTATCACAAATACATGTTTTTCTTTTCCTTTTTCTTTTTCTTTTTGCTTTTTATTTTGTAATTTGGCTAGGAGCAGAAACCTGTTTAGTCGACCAAATACGTTATCTGATCTCTTGAAGCTAAGTGGATATGGACTAAATACTTACGTAGCACTGGGTCGATGAATGTAATTGAGAGAATATAATTATTTAAAAAAGAAAAAACTGTTCTAAAGTCATTCACCTTTTATTCTTAAACAACAATAAGGTTGATTTTTTTTAAAAATCTTTTCTCATTCCAACTGAACCTATTTCTTTCTTATACAACCGAATTTATTTTATTCATATGGTCTCAAATATGTGAGTAAATACACAGAAATTGATTTAAAATATAAACGTAGGACATTTCAATGAGTATTTCCATTAAATTACTACCAAACTATGTTCCACATTTATTTGGCAAGATAAAAACAAAAAAGCATAAAGTTAAAAGATGAAAAAAAAAAAAATAATAATTTTAAAATAAAATGAAATGTGTTTTAGATATCTCTTGTTAAGTTTACGAGGATTTTTATGACCGACTTTATCGATCGTTTAAATTATCAGCAGCAACTGTCACATAGACAAAGCAATTTTATTACAGGGGTAAAGCCTCAACATAAAAATACATCTGTTACAACCGTCAGAACCAAGCTTACCATTACAGCAATGAACACCACAACCACAACTAACACCACCACCACCACTACCACCACCATAACTCATCATTATAACATGTACCATTAACACCATAACTCACTGTTATAACCACCATAGATGAATGCATGCCACCACTACAACAGCAACAACAACATCAACATCGCCACACAGCTTGTGGAAACCGATATAGCATAACCAACTGTACCACATTTTCTTAAAGATGCATCGCATTAAAACCACAAATGCTAACCCAGCTGAAATCAAACCACCAGAAGCCTAATGTCATTGTTTTAAGTTGCCCAATGAGTGAAATATTTTCATACAAACTACTATATCTGTTGGTCGTTCTAAGGTCTTGGTAGCTGTGGGTGGACTATGTTCCACTGAGGAGGTCTAATAAGATAGAAATGTCAGGAGTTGTCACCATAGCTACCAAAGATTAGACTCACCTCTCCCAGCATATCTACGTTTAAGTTTTGGTAAATTTAAATGTTGGTAGTTCTCTCCCTTGCCCCCTTTAAGAGTAATTTTCATTAACGCTAAAAATTTTCTTCTCATTAAAATTATCATTTCCATTGATTAAAAATATTATTTTCGGGTTACCCCTTTAAGTATTTTAGTATTTAAAGGTATTTAATGTACCACCTGCACTTAACTACACTTCTTTCGTGCAGAAGGTTAAAAATAACAGCCAAAATCCCCTCACATCACATCCGGGCGTCTTAAAAAAAGAAAGGACATATTAGATAATGTAGTCCTAGATATGCAAGAAGACGAGTTGGCAAAGGCTGGAACACCTTTGATTATAGTTCTGTTCGATGAGGACAGACCTGGGGCTAAACAAAAACAACTACATTATGAACAACATAAATTACACTTAGCCGATACAACCAATGCTAGTGATTAGATTGTCTATGTGGTCGCTGGTCTGTTATTAACAGTAGCCAAATTCTCTGAAATCATACCCTAGCATCTTCAAATACGAAGGACACATTGAAGATTGTAGTCCTAGATCTACAAATGAACGGGATAGTCAAAGCTGGAATACCTCCGATCATACGTTTGCTCAATCAGGGTTGACCTGGGGCTAAACAACAACAACAACACTACATACCACAACACGCCAAAAGACTGTACACGTTCGTTCGGCCTACTAGAAATAGCAGAGAAATCTCCTTCAAAACACACCATACTGTCTTTTTTTTAAAAAGGACACATTGAATAATGTAGTCAGTGTACACTACACTTAATAATAAGATGGTATGGTCATGGAAGGAAGGACTTTTCATCATAGTTCTACTCTATCAAGATAGATCTAGGCTAAACAGCAACAACATTACACACATCTAGAAAAACGAGGAAGCCTCTAAGCGTCCGATCTTCTTGCTAGCAATAGCAGCTAAATTTCCCCCAAATTACATACTACAGACTATAACACAATGGACACATTTTTCTTCGCTTCGTCTCGGCCTCCAAGACTGGTGAGAAGGAGGGAGGGAGGGAGGTATTCTCAGACCAGAGACCTGGCTAGAATATTTACAACAGAGTAAACCCCGCTAAAGGTACCCAAGGGCCTCCTGATGGTGGTGTTAAACCGGATGACCATTTAAGATAACCACCCAAGTAGGACACGGCGGGATTTGAACTCAGGACGCAAAGAGCCGAAACAAATACCGCGAAGCATCTCGTCCGACGCGCTAACAATTCCGCCGGTCCATCGCACGTAGATTAGTACTATATTTTCATCTACCCCCCGAAAGGATGAAAGGCAAAGATGACCTCGGTGGGATACAACTCAGAGCGCAGTGAGCCGCATAAAATACCGCAAGGCATTCTATCCGACGCTTTAACGACTCTGCCAATTCGCCACCCACAATGGACAATGTGGACGGGGCGATGATCAAAACTAGAGAGCTTAGGATCATAATTCACTTCTATGAAGACTGACCAGGGGCTAAAGAAACAAACAAGCCAAAGATAGCAGCCCAAACGGGTCGATCGGTCGGATACAAATCGCAGGAAAATCTCTTTTAAATCACACACGACCTCCTTACATAGCGCAGGACACATATAACGTGGTCCAAGATGTGAAGTCTAAAGCAAAGACGCATTGGTCACAGCTGTAACGACTATGATCATTACGTCTGGCCAGTTCAGACTGACCAGGGGCTATCAAACAGAGTGACCTCAAAAATCAAGGAGTCAAATATTCACAAATCCACATGACACCACACAACACAACAGTAAGCACATCACCAACACTAGACCACCGCCCCACACACAACACCGCACCCACCACTGTAGACACCACACCACCACCACTATATAAACAACACACTATCACCACTGTACACAACACACCACCACTACCACCACTGTAGACACCACACCACCACCACTGTAAACACTACACGACCACCACTGAAGACACCACACCGCCATCAGTATAGACACCACTCCACCACCACAATTGTAGGAACACCACCACCAACACTGTAGACACCACACCACCAACACTGTACACACCACACCACCACCATTGTAGACACCACACCACCTGCACTGTGGACACCACACCACCACCATTGTAAACACCACAACCACTATTGTAAACACCAGCACCACCACCACCACTGTAGACACCACACCACCACCACACAACCACCACTTTAGACACTACACCAGCACCATTGCGTACACCACACCACCTGCACTGTAGACACTACACCACCACCACTATACACACCACACCACCACCAGTGTAGACACCACACGACCACCACTATACACACCACCACTACGGTAGACACCACACCACCACCACATGATCACCACTGCAAACACCACACCACCACCACCACTGCAAACACCACACCACCACCACAACTATAGGCACAACCACCACCCAACCACCACTATAGACACCTCCACCACCACCACTGTATACACCACACCACCACCACCACTGTAGAAACTACACCAGCAACACTGTAGACACCACCACCACTACCACCAATGAAGTCACCACAACCACCACCACTGTAGACACCACCACACCACTACCACTGTAGACATCACCCCACCGCCACTGTAGATACCACACCCCCACCACTGTAGACACAACACGAACACCACCATTGTAGACACCACAGCACCACCACCACTGTAGACACCACACCACATGACCACCACTGTAGACACCTCACCCCACCACTGTAGACACCACACCACCACCACCACTGTAGACATCACCACTGTAGACATCACTACTGCAGACACCACCGCCAACACTGTAGACACCACACCACCACCACAGTAGATACCACACCACTCCCACTGTAGAAACCACACCACCACAGCATTAAACATCACACCACCACGACTGTATGCACAACACCACTATACACACCACCACCACTATACACACCACCACCACTATACAGACCACACCACCACCACTGTACACTACACACCACTACCAAAGTAGATACCACACCACCACCACCACTATAGACATCACACCACCACCACTGTAGACACTACCACCACCATCACTGTAAATACCACACCACCACCACAATTATAAACACCACAATACCACCACTGTAGACACCACACCACCCCCACCACCACCACTGTAGACACCACCACACCACCACCATTGTAAACACCACAATACCACCACTGTAGACACCACACCACCACACCACCACCACTGTAGACACCACCACCACCATCGCACCACCACCACACCACCACCATTGTAAACACCATAATACCACCACTGTAGACACCACACCACCACCACTGTAGATACCAAATTCCACCATTGTAGACACTACCACCGCCACTGTAGACACCACACGACCGCCACCACTGTATATATCACCACCACCACCACAATTGTAGGCACGCCACCACCAACACTGTTGACACCACACCACCACAACCACTGCAGTAGACAATACACCACTATCATCACCACAACTGTAGACACCAAACCACCACTACTGTACACACCACAATACCACCACCATTGTAGACACCACACCACCACCACCACCACCACAGTAGTCACAAAACCACCACCACCACCACTACCACCACTGTAGACACCACATCACCACTACTGTAGACACCACACCACCACTACTGTAGACACCACATCACCACCAATGTAGATATCACATCACCACCACTGTAGAAACCACACCACACCACCACCACTACAGACACCACACCACCACCACTGTAGTTACCACACCACTACCACTGTAGACACCACTCCACCATTGTAGACACCACACCACTACCACTGTAGACACCACACCACCACCACCATTGTAGACAACACACCACCGCTACCATTGTAGACACTACACCACCACTCCTACTGTAGACACCACATCACCACTACTGTAGACACCACATCACC
Organism: Muusoctopus leioderma; assembly: GCA_027124095.1. NCBI lineage: Eukaryota > Metazoa > Mollusca > Cephalopoda > Octopoda > Octopodidae > Muusoctopus > Muusoctopus leioderma. The sequence continues at coordinate 74,410 of JAOPJM010001292.1, forward strand.
ACTACTGTAGACACCACACCACCACTACTGTAGACACCACCTCACCACTACTGTAGACACCACACCACGACTACAACCAATGTAGATACCACCAATACCACCAATGTAGACTCCATCACATCTTATACCATATTAGACATCACACCACCTCTATAAACACCACACCACCACCGCCACCACCACTTTTGACACCACACTAGCGCCACATTAACAGCACACCGCACTAGCGCCACATTAACAGCACACCGCACTAGCGCCACATTAACAGCACACCACCACCACCATCACTGTAGACACCACACCACCACCACTGTAGTTACCACACCACTTCCACTGTAGCCACTACTCCACCACTGTAGACACCGCACCACTACCACTGTAGACAACACACCACCACCACATTAGACACCACACCCCAACCACCAGTAGACGCATAGTATAATGAGGCACTCAAAGGCACTGCGAAAGTCCTCTTCCTGAAAACAGTCCAATATCGCCTGTGATATCGTTTCAGTGTCATCTACTGTTTCCAAGCGGCTCCTTGATAGCTTCAATTTCATTTCGAAGAACAGACTGAAATCCCATGGGGATAGCTCATGAAGTACTTTTGTTCAACACCTTCCATTGCTTACATAGACGAACCTAAGTACATTTGAACACATCATATATTTTGGACCACACCTCCGGGTGCCTGTAACTTTTTGACCTTCTATTATATATGCAATAACAGCACTTATATGTTACCTAGACTAACCCTTTCTTTTATTTGTAGGCTTTCTATACAGATGGGCGCCTCTAGCCTTTTTGGCCTTATTCTATATATACACTAACAGCATTTATATGTCGACTAACCCTTCCACAGCTATAACATACCACTATTTCCAACCTTCTGAACTACGGACCTAATCGCTTTTCCTCTTGTTTGAATGCCTAATATTATCGGATCCCCACAAATTTTTGATAATTCTTTGGGTTAAAGCAAAAGTTACGTCCCTTGATGTTAGACACAACATTACTTGCTTTACAGCAGAGTATACTCTAGCATTCCTTTCCTAAGACAATGCAGACCACTATGACGTCTATATACATGCCCCATATTTATCATAGTTTCCTAAATATGCACCCTATTTTTAAATTGAACTAACTTTCTCTTCACCCCGTAAAACCGGAAGTTACTTCCGTCTATCGTAGTTTGTTTACATTAGCATAACAATCTTACCTACCAATAAACTTAACGTAAAATAGACATATACATATTTTTCAAGAGCCATCTTAACACTGTGGCCTTGCCACTAGACCACTTCTTTCAGTATATTTCTAACCTTCGAAACTACACACCAAATCGCATCTTTTCCTCTTATTTGATTTCCTAATTCTAACGGATTCCCCAGCGATTTTGAATATTTTCTTGGGTTTAGACCAGTGATTCCCAACGTGGGGCGTACGCCCCACCGGTGGGGCCTGGGAAAATTTTGGTGGGGCGTGGAGTTATGTTGGATTTATACCAACAGACTAAGGGGGCAATTCGAGAATGAGTTATTAACAGTGAATTGTTTTCTAGTGAGTGTGTGTGCGAGTTAATACATACGGTGCATATACAGTATGCTTATGTAGCGTAGTACCCTTGAATGCAATATTGGACTCGCCTATATTGTGTGGGCGAAG
>JAOPJM010001292.1:145134-155501 GCA_027124095.1 Muusoctopus leioderma
GGGAGAGAGAGAGGGAGGGGGAATGTAGTGACGTTGTTATAAATATCAAAAAGATGGTTGAGGGGGAAAATACCTCAGGGGAGTGTTCTGCATAGTAAATACAATTACGTTAGGCTCTCACGTATGTAATATAGTGAGTTCAAAAATATTCAATCAACTGAGATTATCAAAGTAAGTATTAGACAATAATCCCTCTAGGGATGTTTAGAATCTAAAAACAACAAGCAAGGGAGATAATTCCAATAAGATCAGCTCATCCAAATTTTGAGGCAATATACACATTGGTATTCACTTCTTAAAACTCGTTAAAAATATATCCTGGAAATTACTCGCTCACATCATTATTTCTTTACTTGTTTACATAATATTTCCTACAACGTAGGATAAAGATATAATCGATTTCATCGACTATAGTATATTACTGGTACTTATTTTATTAACTACCGAAGAAATGAAAGTCAATGTTGACCCTGGAAAGATTTGAACTTAGGTGCTTATGTATCGATTATTCCATCCATCCACAACATCATACTTACGTATTAATGTATATTTATTTTTTTAAATATTCACATGCACTAGATAATGAATATTGTTTTAGATAGGTACATATCTTATCTTTTTAAAGATGGTAGTGTGAGATTTGAGGGAGATTTGGCTGCTATTTCTAGCAGGTCGTGTGACCACGTAGAAACTCCCTCATTGTTTTGTAAGTTTTCTAGTATTTAGGTGCCCGAATGAAGCAAAAGGGAGAAGAATAGGCTGGTCTTGGCTGTTAAACCTTTCATCATGTCTGGTAAGCCAAAGTTCAGCTGGGGCGAAACCACAATAACAACAGCCATCCAGTTTGATAACTGGTTAGATGGGTGACTGATAGCTGGATTGATGTCTGGATGGCTAGCTATCTGGATGGACACAGAGAGGAATTCATTCTTCCTTAATTATAATCAACCACTTCTTTCCCCTTCTATTTGATATTTCTATCTAATTTCGATTTTATTTATTTAATTTGTCCTCGTTACTTTTTCTCTGACATACATCTGTCTATGGTTACTCTATTTTTGTTTTTCTCATATCTCACTTAGTGTTCTTTCTTTTCATATCGTAAACATCTTTAAATATCATTGATAACATTGATATTATTTTTGACATTTTAGGTGATTTTTCAAAGCAGCTTTCGTATACGATAGGAGTGAATCTATAAGTTGCAGATATTCCTGTCATGCAATGGCGACCCAATCTAACGTTGAACTTCTCATTGTAGAACAATAACCGAATATGTTATCCATTTTAGCGAAGAAGACTTGACCCATTTCGTTGTTTTTCTTTGCACTTGTCCGAAGAAAATGTTGACCCAATCTCCTGCTGATGGCCTTTACGCTAAATTGCTGGAGCTCAGTCGCGGAGAAAAATCCACGTAAGTCGTCTGGGCACATACACTGTCCTGTATGTTTTTAAATCACATACAAGTAAGATAGGATTAGAAGGCAAGTGACAGAGAAAGAAAAAAAGCAAAGAAATAGAAAGACAAACCAACAAAAGACATAAATACAGAGATGATGAAGAAGAGAGAGATTGAGAGGGATGAAGATAGAGAGAGTGAGAGAGGGAGAGAGAGAGAGAAGTAGGAGTTGAGAAGAAAAGAAAATAGAGGTGGCTGCAGGTAAAGTAATACGATAGGGGGAACTATATGGAATGAAAGATAAAAATGGGAAAAAAAATGAAGGTGAAAGACAAAGTAACAAACGAATATTTGAGAGAGACAGAGAAACATAAGGGGAGAAAGAGAGATACTAAGCGAGAGAAAAAGAAAGAGAGAGAAATAAATTATGTGTAAGAGAGAAACACGAAAAGAAAGATGGAGAGTGAAAGAGGGAGATTTTGGTGCCGTTGTCCACAGAACGGTATGAAGGCTCCTAGCCAGAGCTGAAGTAGTTGGTGGAAAGTGAAGTGAAAAAAAAATCCTCTCTGCCAGGGATTTCCTGGCTGACACTGATCTTTTCTTACCTGCTTTAATCCACATTCATTACATTCTTTTACGTCTAGAATTGCTTACCCGAAATGTTTTACTTAAAAACTTATTTCATACAATATGAGATTGTTTATCGTTTACATTGCTCTGCCTCATTCTCCATATATGGTTTCTAATCCGTTTGACAATTACTTACTCTTTAGGTAAGCTTCAATAGCTTCTTGATAGACACTTTTAAAGATTTCTGTCAATCCTTGGGGTCCAATCTTATATATTTCCTGAACCTATTCTCTATCACGAGTTCACTCGTTTTGAACAATCTATTGTCTTTTTGTGCCTGAGCTCTCATTCGATTTTTTCTTTGAAAGAGAGATTCTCATACAAGATTTGTTACTCTTCTATGTATACTGTCAGTTCTAACTCAGTCTTTCTTTATGACATTTCTACTTGCTAAATCTGTAAACCAGTTAATTTTCCAACAATGTATATAATCAGTCTAATTCCTTTATATTTCAAAGAACTATTGCTTCTCGATACACCCTACTGTGACGAGAGGCTTGTAGTAGCATTTGTTTTAAGAACAAATCTTAACTCCCTTTATAGTCCGATCAATTACGTTTTTCTTTTCTCTATATATTTGTATATGGGTATTACACACACAAACACACACACACACACACACACACACACACACACACACACACACACACACACACACACACGCACACCCACACCCACCCACACACACACACACACACATATATATATAAATATATATATATATGTGTGTGTGTGTGTATATATGTGTGTATCATATATATATATACATGTTTATATATATATATATATATGTTTATATATGTGTGTATATATATATATATGCATATATATATATATGTGTGTGTGTGTGTCTCTGTATGTGTGCGTGTGTGTGTGTGTATTATATATATATATATATACATGTTTATATATATATATATGTTTATATATATATATATATATATGGGCATATGCATATATATATATATATATATATATATATATATATATATGGGCATATGCAAGGATTCTCTTTCCATATACACATATATAATAACCTTCCTTGTGTGAATATGTGTGTGTGCATATAAATTGTCCATGCCTATATATATATAAATATATATGTGTGTGTGTGTGTATATATATGTTCCTTTTACAATCATATGGTTGAATGTTTGGCCCCACTTTTGGGCAAGTAACTTCTACCATAGCCTCAGGTTGATCAAAGATTTACCCCCCGATATTTTGTAGTCGGAAATTGTGATGGACGGATGCATACATACATACATAGTGCAAAATCAGTCGGAGAGCAAAGTTCGACTTGAATATTAACATCCAGAAGACTGAAGTCCTCTATCAGCCAAGACCTCATGCTAACCAAGTGGCACATCCCGAACTCATCATCATCATCATCAAAAGAGCAGAGGCAAGCCACTTGACCAATCCTTGCAGTACAATTAGTAGCAATGGTAGACTCATTGATGTAGATTGCTGAATAAGAAAGGCCAGCTTGGCTTTCAGAAGTTTGAAAGAGCGTCTGGGGAACAACAGGCACTTTATAGTCAAAGTGCAAATTATTATTGTACAGACATTATACCACAAACAGGTGAAATAAAACTGCATATATTCATGAGAAGACACCTGAGACAAATCATGAACCCAACATGGAAAGACAAGGTGAGGAACACCATGATCCGAGAGAAAACCAGGCTCCCTAGCAAGGAAGGTATACTGGGGTAGTGAAACCTCCACTGGCTTGGGTATGTCCAAAGAATGGAGAAATCTCAATTACCAAGACAAATACTCAACTCACAGCTGGTTCAAGGTACAAGAGAAGAGGGGAGACCCCGACTGAGATACAAGGATGTGGTTAAGCACACCTTGAGGAAATTGAACCTGGATATTTACAGGTGGACCACAGCAGCTCAGGACATAGACCTGTGGAGGAGAACAATCTACTTTTGATACAACTCGTGACTATACTACATATGCAGAGTTATCGCATGCAATAGATAGATGCTTCACATATGATCAGGAATATCCCTCAAGTGTATTGGTCAGGAGGTATTATCGATGTAGGCTTCAAAGAGGTAAATATGAGTTGTGTTGTGTATGCCTTTCCAACAGAACACTATCTACTGTATCAATCTCACCTGAAAAGACCTTCACTGTTTAACTGCTATATTGAGTTCTCAGTCCGTATAGCTCAACCCTGTCCTTCACTGTTGTATTCTGTGGATGTGTGTGTTTTGGTAGTTCTTGATCCTCGTTCTATTTACAAACCACCTCACTGTTTAACCCTATAACACCCTATTGTTAATAAATTCTTAAAGCTTCAAACACTATGCTGTTATGGGAAGAAAATGACAAAATTGAATGCATGGACAAACTCTAAGGGTTCTTTATGGTTGGACACCATTACGACATGCAAACAATTATAATATCTGGTCATTGTTGCAAAATTATTGACACTTTAATAATTTGTGTGTGCATATATATACATATATGTGTGTGTGTGTGTCCGTGCCAAAAAAATTATTTTTTTTATATCAAACATGCTCGTTAGTGAAAAAAAACCAATCAATAATTTGTTCATGCATATTGATCATTTAGGTTTTTTATGGTTAATATATATGAAGTCCCCGATAATGAAGTTACCTATGTATATGTGTATATATATCAAAGATGTGTGTGTGTATATATATTAAAGATGTATGTGTATATATTAAAGATGTGTGTGTATATATATTAAAGATGTATGTGTATATATTAAAGATGTATGTGTATATATATTAAAGACGTATGTGTATATATTAAAGATGTATGTGTATATATTAAAGATGTGTGTGTATATATTAAAGATGGATGTGTATATATATTAAATATGTGTGTGTATATATTAAAGATGTATGTGTATATATTAAAGATGTGTGTGTATATATTAAAGATGTGTGTGTATATATTAAAGATGTGTGTGTATATATATTAAAGATGGATGTGTATATATATTAAATATGTGTGTGTATATATTAAAGATGTGTTTGTATATATATTAAAGATGTATGTGTATATATTAAAGATGTATGTGTATATATTAAAGATGTATGTGTATATATTAAAGATGGATGTGTATATATATTAAAGATGGATGTGTATATATATTAAATATCTGTGTGTATATATTAAAGATGGATGTGTATATATTAAAGATGTATGTGTATATATTAAAGATGTATGTGTATATATTAAAGATGTGTGATGAATCAGGGTTAATATTTAGTATTATATTTGTTATTATAATAGCAACACTCCCTGCCACCTGACAATACTTAAAGAGTACTGTTTTGTTTTATTTAGCAGTAAAAGACAAGGCTGTAGTTGTAAAGCCACTAGAGAGGTAAGATGTGCACCCTATAATAGATAGATATCTGTAGATCCCTACATATTAACCCTTAAAAAAAAAAACAGATCCTCAAACATCCATAACAATGTTATAGTTGATTGTTTTTCTGTTTAATTAAATGGAGAAAACAATTTGCTTCTTCCTTTGTCCTATCTTTCCTTCTGTCTGTCTGCCGATATTGAAGAACTCATACCATTTATAACCTTCCTCCTCAGAAGTCCTGTCTTTTGGCCAGCATTCTTTTCATCCATTAGTGAATACTGCTTTACTGTATAGATGCAGGCATGGCTGTGTGTGTGGTTAAGAACTTTGCTTCATAACCACATGATCCCAAGTTCTCTCCCACTGTGTAGCACCTTGGGTAAGTTTTTACTATAGCCTTGGACTGACCAATACCTTGTGACTGAAATTGGTAAACAGAAACTGTATAAAAGCCTGTCGTATATATATATATATATATATACACCTGTGTGTGTATTTTTGTGCTTGTCATCACTTGATACCCTTTATCTATCGGCCGGTGACGTTTGTTTACATTTTCATAAAACAAAATGCCTGGCTGCTTGGTAGTTCAGTGATATATTTCCCATACTAAAATCAGTATGGTTGGTGACAGGAAGGTCATCCGACCGTAAAATGTTGCCTCAAGAAATCTCCGTCCAACCCATGCTAGCATGGAAACACAGACATAAAGTGATGACGATGATGACGTAGTGTGTGTGTGTGTGTGTGTGTGTAGTATGCCAGAATCAGAGCTGGCTGTGTATAAACAGAAGTCCATGAATAACCAGGACTTTCTGTGTCATTACTAGCACAGCATTGTGTCACTGTTAATGACACATCTTAACTGTTTCACTAATTCACCTAGCTGTAAATAGGTAGCATGAAGAGGTTCATATCATTGCTGCAAGCAGCAGGAGAACTGTATGATAGATGTGTGTTTTGTTTACTTGCACTGCTCAACTCAAATCTTATGACAGAGGTAGGTTCCACCTTTTTACTTACTTTGGATACACTAATATGTATGTATATATGCATATATATATATATATATATATACACAGACACACATATACATACACACAGATATATATATATGTATATATATACACGAGCACAAGTATATATTTCTTTCTCTGTGCTAATCCCTAAGTGCCATATTGTCAGTGAAACTTTTAAAACTACTTTTAATGAATGTTTTTTTAAATCTTTTTTGTTCTTCTGATGTCTTTTTTAAAAATGGAGTATCAGTGGCAGTGTGGTGGTGGTGGTGGAGTAATATTAGTTTAAAGTACACTTCCAACTTTGGTCATGTTGGACGTATTAGTATGAAGGACGACAGTGAGAAAGTCTGTGTAGTAGGTGGAGTTGTGGAGATAGTATCACATAGTTCTTCTCTTTTATTATGCCATTTATAATACCTGTGTTGTGGCAGACAATTGGGCTTGCATGAAGTCTCTGTAGACTTCATAAAGTTATTTCTACATTTATTGTTGTTGTTGTTGTTGTGACAGGGCTAGGCAATCTTACTAGATTATGATCAATTGGAATTCAATGATTGCTTTAGATACGGATGGCAGTTCAGGTTTAGAATTAAGTTGTGGGTTGTGTGAAGTGGTGGAGGTGGTGTCAGGGGTACTGATAGTGGAATGGAAGGTTTTTGCGACTATGGAAGCTGATAATGGCAATAATCTAATCCAATGTAACATTAAAATGGTATGCCTTATCCCTCATTTTCTGAGGTCCATCCCAGTTCATGCAGTTCATGTTTGTGTGTGTATGTATGTGTGTCTACACATACACACACACATATACATACATATATAAACACACCACTTTGATCCTTCAGCCAATGGACCAAGGAGCTATGCCGCTGACCTCATGTCACACTGCTCCACCTTGGCCGGGCTCATCACTCTTGGCACATTCCCAGGTTTTCATCTGTGTTGTAGCAGCATTTAAAGCATATTATCTGCAATCAATGTTTGGCCAAGCTGTAGCATCAACAGATGATGAGGCAGTAGAGTTGCAGGTGTTTTGAAAAAGCTACAACATTCTTCAGTGCATCAAATATATTGTAACAGTATGGGAGGATGTAATTTGTAAGTGCATGAATAGAGTATGGAAGCATTGTCTCGAATACTGCATTAATACATTCACAATGTTTGATGAAGAGAATTGGTTCAAACTCTTCAATTAGAAGTAGAACTGGATGATGTAGAATGGTTATTGGACTACAAATTGAAAGAACTGTCCAACAAGGATGTAATTGGATTATAAGTATACAGGGAATTATGGAGGGAAAAAAAAGAAAGAGAAAGAAGACAAACTAAGGAAGTTGTTCACTGTAAAGGTTGGCAGACATGTTTTCCCATTTTAATAAAGGTCTTGGGTCTTGCCCAGTTGGGAATCATGGACAAGAATGTCCAAAGACTCAGCAAGTTCAACAGAAATATTCAAGAAGTATTGGGAAATATACACAGTGTAAAGTGGTTGGTATTAGGAAGGACATCCAGCCATAGAAACTATGGAATGTACAAGTGAGACATGTTCCTCCAATATGTCTAGGAGGGCAGTAACTCTGAATAAGAACTGACTTGGACTGTGACAACCCATCCAACCCATGTCAGCATGGAAAATGATAATATAGAAGTGACTGAAACCAAACTCAGCATCTTTTTCAAGAAGACTACAAGAACCCCCCTCCCCCTCAGTCAACCTACCATGGATGGCTCTATACCTTCAGACAATGACAAAGATTGAAGACTGGGTTTTATAAATTATTTTTACTATTTTTAATCTATTTTGTTTTGTATATATATGTGTGTGTGTGTGAATGTATTGTACAATGCTTTATTAATAATAACGTGTGTTTAATATTATTAAATCCACTTGTTTGTTTGGTTTCTATTTCCCCATATAATAAAATACTGTCAAGGAAAACAAAATAAAAAACAATAAAATTAAAGAAAGAAGTAAAAGATATTGGTGACTATATATAATAATGGATAAAAAAGACAAAATAAAATGTATTATATATAGTACAGTACATACTATAAACGCATATAATATATACCCCTGGAACAAAACAGTCAAATGTGTATAGGTCTTCAACTTATGGTCAGTTGGTTGAAACAGAACCCACTCATAAGTAAGGGGATACCTGTATATATAAATTAGCTTTAAAACATGAAAGAACACACCACACCTTTCCCTTCACTCCCTGATTTCCATTACTACTACTACCCCCTTCTTATCCCTAAGTCCAGTACCTCGATATATTAGCAATAATTTCTTTTTACATATTACTATTTGATAAGTCTCTTTGATAAAACTTCCAAGTCACAGTCAACTCCTTTTTCTAAAATAAATATTTGACTCTACATCATATATCGAGTCCTTTCTTCAGTTAATGTTTCATGATTTTAGATATTAAGAACACATTATTATTATTATACACATACACACACACACATACACTTATATATCTGCATATATGTGTGTGTGTATACATAAACACATATATATATATATGTATACACATGTATATGTGTGAGTGTGTGTCCCCAGAAAGTTTTGCCTGATTTTGGTAAAAATATATAAAAATTCCTATTGATTTAAAGTAAAATTGAGTGAAATTAAACAGTTAATAAATAATACAAGTTGATTACTAATTCTTACTAAAAATGGGATATATTCCAAACACCTTGTATTCACATGTAATTTTCTTCTCACTTACTATATTTTCTACAGGTAAAAAATCAGAGAGCGAAAAGTTGGACTCAGCATTGGCCCAGTGTCTTCTCACAACCGACATTATTGTCCCTAGCACTCAAGTAAAGATCTCCCAAGTGGACACCACCAAATATATCCATGTACAACACAATGGCACCTCTGTTCGAGTTTTCAGAGAGACATCAGTATGAAAACTACTGACCATTATAATAATAATATTAATAATAATAATGATAATAATAATATTGACAGCAACAACAACTGCAACAACAGTGATTATAATTTTAATAATATTTTCTTTTTATTGCCATATGGACATTTGATAATATAACTATGATAATTGTAATTATACTAATGATAATGGTATTAACTTTTATCTCCATTTTTTTTTTATTTATTTAACTTTTTTTAATTTGTACTTTAAACAAAAACAGAAAGAAAAAACCTAAAAAAAAATAGCAAAAATTGATAATTATTTCACAAATTGTTCTAAACCACATTGATTGACAATTTAGGGGGTGTTTGTTAATTTGGGGGGTAATTTTGTATCAGGGTGGACTGATTATTATTATGATGATTTTCCTGTTATTGTTATTGTGATTGTTGAGTTTTTCGTTTTTTTTAAATTTTATTCACACCGCCCACCCATACCACCACCACCACCACCACCATCAGGAACAACAACAAATTACTTTTAATTCTTGTTGTAGCTTACCTTTATTGGTGTTGTTGTTATTGAGATATTGGGAAAAGTAAATATCCATATATATACACATACATATATATACATATACATGTGTGTGTGTGTGTATGTATATATATATATATATGCACATACACACATTTTATATAAATGTATATATACATATATATTATATAAATGCGTGTATATATATATATATATATTATATAAATGCGTGTATATATATATATATATTATATAAATGCGTGTATATATATATATATATTTAGTTACGCTGAGTGACAATAAAAGACATTTATGCAAAGAGTAATGACCACAAAAGTCAGACTGATAGAGACGTGTGTATATATATATATATATATATATTTGTTTGTGAAGGCACCGCAGTGCAGTACAGAGAGGAAAAAAGAGTACTCAATACCGAAGTAGAGTGATACATACATTTTATTCGAAGCTGAAAGCTTCACAAATTCGTAACTCTGAGTTTCACGATAGTTCGATCTTCAGACAATTGTGAA
>JAOPJM010001292.1:232653-246349 GCA_027124095.1 Muusoctopus leioderma
ACATACATACGTACGTAAACGTATGTACGTAAATGTACGTACATACATTTACTCAGTTCCCATTGAATTACGTTCGTACATTTATATAAATAGTTTCCTGTATTCTTATTATTTGTTATTGTTTTATATTTTCTTAAACTAAATTAGTACAGTTGATAAAATCTTGCACACTTTAGCTCATATTGCAATGTATGGGTGTGGAAATCTGTGAAGATATTTAAGAGTTTAGCAAATTTGACAAATCTCTCACTGAAACTTACTCAGGTCTTTTTACGTCTTACAAATTTTCTAATTTTATTTGTATATGTATATGTCCAGTGTCAGTAACAAACATATTATCAAATTCTACTTATAAAGTATTAACCCGATTTATTCTAACAACTTCTAACGCTAATAATACATTATTTATTCAGATATTCGTTTCGTCGTATATATCATCAACTACTTTCGAATATATTTATTCATTCATTTATTTATTATATATTTCTTGAATTTTTTTATTTATCAGTTAGTTGCTGTGGGAGGAGTGGCTACAGAAACAATGGTAGATATAGATAAAACAATAGCCATGGTCAACATTTAATATCCTCCCACCTGAGTTGCTCTGTGTCAGGTTGGCAAAACATATACATAATGTTCTTAAGAGACAGTTAACCTAGCTGTAAGTAGGTACAACTTTGTTGTATGGTTCACTGTACTATACCCATGAACAATACACTTAACTGTCAACAGAGCAGTCTACCTAGCTGGAAGTAGGTTCCACAGTGTATTATAGTTCACTGTAATGTGTACATGACCCAAACATTTAACTCCCAACCGTACAGTGTACTAGCTGTTACTAGGTACCGCAGTCTGGCATAGTTCATTTTACTGTATCCATGACTCAGACATTTAAGTTTCAGCATTCCAGTCAGCCCAGCTGAAAGTAGGTAATACGTTCTAATACAGTTCACTCGCTGTAATGTGTCCATGGCTAAGGCACTTAACTGTCAAGAGCCCAGATCATTCAGCTGGAAGCAGCTACCACAGTGTGGTATGGATCACTACTGTACTATGTTTATAGTTAACGCATTTAACTGTTAACAGCATAGTCCACCTAACTGCAAGTATGATTTTTTAAAAAAAAATAAGTCGGTCAGAGGAGAAGGGGACGTCCCATGATCTTTGCAGGTCCTCCAAGACTGATCAGACTGAATCAGTTGTTGGTCTATGTGGATAGCTGAAGATCGATGTCTGCAGGATAACATTGTATCGGTATGGAATTTTAGAGGATTTCCGTTCTGGGAAGGAAAGACTGGGAAACGTGTTCAGTGTGGCATCTAAGAGTTTAGGGGAGACTCAGTTAGAGTGATAGGAAGAAGAGAGATTGGTTGGTCGAGTGGGCCTGGATATAGAGTGTGTAGCTAGCAGAGCTTTTTGTACTATCGATAGAAAAGGTAGAGAGAGAAGAGACAACGTGTCTGAGAGCCACTGGTTACAGTGTCGTGGTGAGTAGATCTTTGCTAATCAGTCGGATGCACTCTAAGCTGTTGGTATGTTTAGCATCACCATAGTCCTAGTCAGTACTGTAGTGTGTCTTACTATAGTTTTGTAAAGGGTAGCAGCACTGTAAAACTAATGACTGTTTATTTCCTTATGCTGCAGAGAAGGGATTTTAAATACACTCCTTTGTCTAATTGAGAATGGGATATTTGTCTTACAGTTTATTTTTGTCAGAAACCTGATATATTCTAAAACTCACAGCTGTATGACTCCGACACGACTTTAAAATAAAACACTGTCATATTAGCGAAAGCAGGGTCTTTGATTTCCTTTGTACCCCCATTTTAAGGAATGCGAAAATGAATGACGTGTCAGCCAAGAAAGGTTCGGGAAGTGAGTTTCATAGAATGTCTTAACCAGTTATTGAACTCGCATCACAAACACTACTTTCCACTCTACAATGTGGGTAGTAGTAGTAGTAGCTGTAGTAGTAGTAGTAGTAGTAGTAGTAGTAGTAGTAGTAGTAGTAGTAGTAGTAGCAGCAGTAGTAGCAGTAGTAGTAGTAGTAGTAGTAGTAGTAGTAGTAGTAGTAGTATGAGTAGTAGTAGTACTTGTAGTAGTAGTAGTAGTAGTAGTAGTAGTAAGGAATGGGGTAATGATAGTGGTAAGAAGCTAGCACTCTAGCATATATCAAAGGGACGGGAAATACACCTTTGATGCAGTGAAATTTAGCAAGCCTCAGATTTAGTAAATATGGTTTGGTGAGAAAATGTTTTTTCAATTATTTCTTAAGAACAATTCCTCTCGGTTATCAATTCAAATGTTTTATATACTGATTTTACAATGGTAACAATTAGCATTACCGGCTTGGCAGCTTGCGTGACTCAGAGCAGAGATACCCAGGATCCGTCTATTATGATAAACACCATACAAGGTTTCTAATCAATTTCAGTCATCCAAAACTGTGGGAGACTGTCAGAAATCGACCCCCGTGAACAAGTTGTGTTGTTATGAGCTTGTCTACAAAAGTTGGGTTACTACGCTGAATATTGAAACAACGGCTAGATGAGCAGGATGGGCAATCAACTCACCAAGGACAGACTGCAGCATGTGACGAAATTATCAGACTTACAATCATTGCATATTTAGATTATATAGGCAATCGAAACATTATTTCGGAGGGTGAAGATTATAAGGGAAACGCCAGTCCGCACTTGCGCGGGCAATAAAAGCCCTAATGTCAGCCACATCAAACAGCGAAATGATTAGCACAAGACTCAGGCTATACAAAGAGTCTAGTGGAAGAATTATGAATTATGAGAACATTCATGCCCTTGCAGTTGGGTAGATGGGAAGCTATTTTTCGTGTTAGATGGTCTACTTTAATCATCATGTTTTGCATCTGTATGTTTTGGCACTGGAGCCCTTGCTGCGGAAACTAGAGACGTTGAGGGTCATCCCACTCGAACCAGGACACAGGAAGGCCGTGTTTGCATACGCGGACGACGTCACTGTCATGGTGTCTGACACGTCGGAAATCCGGGTGGTCGGCACCATTCTGCAGGAGTACCAGGAAGTAACGAGAGCATGCATCAACCGCGACAAGTCAGTGGGTTTGCAACTCGGCACTTTGAGAGGCAAGTCCACGCGAGGCGGCGGCTTCTGTCGCTGGACCGAGAGACAGGTCCCACTGGTCAGGAGATCTATCTGCTGCCAACATCCACTACAAGAAGGCCTCGGGATGCCGTCGCTTCTGATGCGCAGACACGCACTGAAGCTGACACATCTGCAGAGATTCCTGGATGATAACAACGGTGAACTGGTGTGGTCACCGTTCGTGCTACAAGCCTTTCCGCAGCTCATCTCTTTGACTGAATGGCAGTCCTGGGTCAAGCGCAGACCGAGGTTTGATCTTTGGCATCTGGAATGTTGCCAGGCACTCACTGCACTCTACCAGCTGGACCATATAATCGGTGGAACGTCAACTCTCACATTATATAGAGGGTTAGTGGAGGGTATGAGTGATGATGGCCTAGGAGCGATTCTGGGCATCAACGAAGACAGTCTGAGCAGTCTCTTCTGAAGAACTTTCAGGTCGGGTACTATGGATAATTTGCACAAGTCCTTGGCCTGGCAGTGCTACAGGGGAGGGAGCGTTGCCTGTTCGGGATAAACTCTACAGGCATGGCCGTGGTGGAGCCGGCAGCAACCGTACCTGTCCGATATGCGCGCAGGATGACGAAACCATCCGGCACGCACTCGTTCAATGTCCGTGCATTGCGATTTGTGGGTTTATGTCGAACAGCTGTTGTCACGTGTGGGACGGATCCGGCTATCAGCCGAGTCTGAAAATCGAACCTTTGGCAAGGAAGAGTGGTTAGTTTTCCTGACCCCAATTAGACAGCATTTCCCTCACACCCATGAATACCACAAACTCTTTAACGCCCATAACGTTAAGGTTAGTTACCCTTGCCTAGATAATATCACTTCCAATGTTGCACGTCACAACAGGAAAAAACAAACACTCACACAGACCCCACCCCATGCACAAACCTGCAACTGCTGAAATCCTACTAATTGTCCACTGGGAGGATCTGCCTCTCAAAGGTTGTGGTCTATAGAGCTATCCTTACACCACCAGACGGTATCCCGAGAAACTATACGGGCCTAACAGCCAATGACTTTAAAGGAAGATTCACACAACACACACACTCCCTCCGGTACAGGGACAGGGAAAACTCCACCACCCTGTCCCGTATCTTCTGGAGACTCCGGGACCAAGGAAATTACTTCCCCAATATCACTTGGAACATCGTCGACAGGGCCTCTCCTTACTCACCTGGAGCCCGTAATTGTCAACTTTGTCTCCGTGAGAGCTTCCATATTCTTCAACAGCCTGCAGTATCTATTAACAAGAAAACAGAACTATCGTTTTGTTGCCACCAAAGGAACCATTGGCTAACATTAAACCATTGGCTACCAATACTCCGGATAGACCACCTTAGCCCCACCAGGCTCATGTGTCAATTCAGGGGATACTACCCCTGCTTGCCTGCCGAAAATGAGATCGCTAACCAACACTTCCTCCTCCCAGCAGTCATATAGCGTGCATATAACATCTTACAACACATGATTTTGTAACTTAATACCACCATACTGCCAAACTTGCCACGTGGGGCAGTGGCAGCCGATACAGTCTTCATCAGACGTCGCTGAACTGTTAATTTCCATTGTCCCAGACAATGTGACGCCACCAGCTTGTCCATTTCCCAACGTGGAACTATATATAAGAGAATTGTTGTCACTGTACTGTCGAACCCAACACGTGACTGGAACTGACCAATACAGGCCCCCAATGATCCTCACCCGGCAGACATTTTAAAGTTTTTCCAACGCTTTGCCCCAATGCATCTGAGGAGATAGCTGCACATCTTTGCATCCACGAAACTTAAAGTAATGCGGGACTAAGTCACACTGTGAATACATGTATATATACGCACACGCACACTCACTTCACTTAAAGGCTTGGGTCGACCTGAGGTTATGGTAAAGACACTTGCCCAAGATGCCATGCAGTAGGATCGAACCTGGGACCTCATGATTGTGGAGTGAACACAAATGTGAACCCATAATCATCTATCTATCTATCTATCTATATGTATGTGTGTGAGAGAGTATTAAATTGGCAAATGGATAGATAAAATACTATTAAGATGAATTTAATATTTATATATATACAAGGGTGCACAAAAAATGGATATGAAACATATTTAAAACAAAGATATCCTGATATACATAGCACAAGGCATTTAAACTCAACTCTGTACCCTTTAAAATGTTTCATGAGTCTGTATCATAGGATGAAATAGTCAACTGAAGCACATTACTTGTGCTTGTTACAGCAACCCTCAAAGGGATTAAATGCAAAGTGAAATCTGTTAGGATTTGAACTCAGAACCTTGTGGCAAAATAGTCAATAGAATTCAAGAAAGAAAATAATGCGAAGAACAAGAAAATAGTGTCACAAATATGGTCAATCTTAGTAATACTTGTATTACTGAGTAATAATAAAGAGTACTTTCACACATACATGCCGCCATGAAAGTGTATACATCTTGACCAGCTGCAATACTACAAAATATTGTGGTACTCCACTGTGATATTCAGTGTTACAAGTGCTGCAGGGTGATTACAGTGACATGCAATACTACAAAGTAATACAAATACTCCACAGTGATACTCATATTTAGTGATACAAGTACACCATTGCAATACTTAGTGATACAAATACACCATCATGAATCAGCAACACAAGTCATGCTGAGCAACGACAAACAAATGTACTTTATACCAGGGTCAAAGAACCATTTATATTTGAAGGCCACATTGAATTAAGTGCAATCTAATAGAAATTTTACTAAATATATGGAAAAATGTAATTACATGTATTGTGAAAATTTAATTGTATATATTAAAGTAAGAAATGTAAACTGACCTTTTAACGACTTTTAAAGAATTTAAGAACAGTAGAGTAAATATAATACTATGTAATCAACAAAAATGTAATTTTTATGCAAAATTCAGACTTCTTTGTTGGTAGTGCAGTAGGTAGCGAGTCAGTCTCATAAGCCAGATATGGTTCTATGGAAAGCTAACACGACTGATTAACATAGAGGATTTGTGAGGTGTGTTTGTACATACACTTTCAAACAGTACCGCCAACAGTCTGGTAATATTTATTACTCCCACTGACTAATATGAGGAACAAAACAAAGCAACCAATCAATCAATATGTGGAAATACTGAAACAAGTTGCAGCCTTGAAGTAGAAACTAATATACACTTGAAACAGGGCAATATTAGAGCCACACAAAATACCACATCACATGTCTATACAACACCACATGTCTGTGCAACATGGCTTGCCTTCACAGCGCCAGGTGTCTATACTATGCCATTTGTTTGTACCAAATCTATGTACTACACTATATGTCTAAACTACACTACATGTCTCTGCAACAGACTTGCCTTCACAATGCCGAGTGTCTATAACACACCATTTATCTGTACCACATGTCTACACTATACTAAAACACCTCAATACTAGCAGGCCACACTATTTCATGTTATGCTATAATTCCCAAAAAACTATTTGCCAAATCAATGATGACAATGATAACAACAATAGCAATGATAACAACAACAACATCAATAACAATGGTAACAAAAACAGCTTTAGCAGCAACTGAGGTACAAAACATGCTGATTGTATAACAAATCTTTAAAAGTTTAAAGCAATAAATTTTCATTTTTTCTTTTGCTTAGGCTCCAAAGCTCTTTTAGTAGAAAGAAATATAATTGACCCCATAGGGATGGTAAGCAAAGTGAACACTGACAGGGTTTGAATTCAGAAACAGCTCACTGAACAAATTATCAAAGTATCTAGCCTTATATTCTATACTCTGTATCATCCGTTGGTGCTAGAGACAATGATTATGATGAATGTTTACAAAGGCATGAAGCAACATATTTGTAGGGAAGTCAACTGAACATTACTGCTACTTAGTTTATCAACCACAGAGGGATAAAAGACAAAGTGTCAACCACACAAGATTTAAACTTATAACCCAATAAAAGTAGTAATAATAATGATTTCTAATTTAGGCACAAGGCCACACATTTCGGAGGAGGGGTATAGTCAATTACCCTCCACACACAAATGCTTCTGTACTTGACTGGTACATATTTTATTGACCCCAGAAGGATGAAAGGCAAAATTGACCCCCATCTGTATTTGAAGTCAGAACATAAAAGGACGTAAATTAAATTTATAATTGTTGACCTTTCAGTTTCAATCTGCCCAATACACAGCTTGATGACCTGGAACAGTACATTTAATATTGATTTCTTATGTAGATATAAAATATAGGATATATATGGAAGAAAAATTTGGAAGCAGTGACATTTATGCTTTTCCCAAGGGTATTAGCTACACCAGGGAATGACATACACATTTTATAGTGGATATTTCAGAAAACTGTCAGCTTACTGTTGTGAATTACAGAATCTGAAGTTGAGTACTTGCTAAATGAATATTTGTGGGCTAGAGAAAAAAAAAAGATGTCATGATTGTTGTCACTGAACCTCTCAATATGATTGTTTCTGTCCCAGTATTCAGTAAATAGACAGGAGTATTGAAAAGTGTGACCTTTAAGCCAATATAATTCTTGAGGTAAATAAACTGAGACAAAGAGAAAGAAAGATGGTTAAGAGCTTACAAAACATCTCTAGAATTGGTAAATCTTTTTTTTTTAAATTCCTCCCTCCATGTAACTTACAACCACCCTTAATTCTTTCAGAAAGTTCTGGAACTGTCTTTACTAACTCTGTAAATTTAGCCTGACCAGATGCTAAGGCTAACTAGATGGAAATATGCTGAAACAATGACAACAACAACAACAACAACAATTTCCTTTGATTGGGTTCAAGACCAATTTGATAAAGCGACAATGGAGACCTAGTGAATATCATCAATCCAATCTTCAACTGGTATTATATTAATCATAATAGGGACAAAATGGCAAAAAAAAATCAACCCCAGTTAAAGAATGTATTTTCACATAAAACAGAGCAAATCATTCACATTGACAAACAAATGTTAAACATTAAAACTAAATGAGGCAGGTGTAAACTACTGAATTTGGTATGATTGGGGGTGAAACAAGCTTGGAAGCAAATGGGAAAAGGCTAACTTGTCACTGGTACAATATGGTATAAATAAGGTAAAGAGAAAAAGAAACAATGTCGACTTAATGCGTCAGACATGCAAGGACCATAGCCTTACTTACCGTTTTGTCCTTCCATTAATGCTAGGAGGAAGAGAATCATGTAACTGGCTTAATAAAGGAGTAGAATTTCATAAACACTATTGTGTATGTGTGTGTGAGAGAGTATATAGACAACACAGACAAATAGGAATACTTACAATGTCTCATTTTTCTCTTTACTTCTGTTTGATAGGTGTTATTATGTGTGTGTGCATATGCGTTTTCTAACTTGTGTTCACTTTTCCATGCTAGCATGGTTTGAGTGATTTCTTTTTCAGAACGTTTTTACAGATTGGAAAAAAGTGGGAAGTAGGGAACAATATCGGGTAGCTAGAAGAAAAGCTAGATGTCAAGTAAATGTAGCTCGGAGAGAAACTGACAGTAAGAGGCTTGCCAATGTTCTGCAACAAGAGGATCAGAGGTATGAGGTCTTCTGGATTGCAAAGCAGTGTGTCAGTTTGAATCAAGATGTCATTGGGGAGAAGTGTGTTCAAAATAACAGTGGTGCACTTATCCTCACCAATGCTGAGAAGACAGAGGCTTGGAAATGTGACTTACAAGAGGTTGCTGAATGTATAGAATGCATGGGAGAAAGAGAGACTACCCCAAGTAGACCCAACAGAGGGCCCAGTCATTGAAGTTGACAGCTGTAAAGTGGAAAGCACAATTAAGGATATGAAGGTAGGGAAAGCAGTCAGATCATGAGTAATAGTTGCTGAGACACTGAAAATATCTGGCATAGTACAAGGTGCCATACACAATGAGTGGCGTAGAAGTATTATCATCAACTGCTACAAGAGCAAAGGAGATGCTCTAGAAAGAAGTAACTACAGAGGTATCAAACTGATGGACCAAGTTATGAAAGTAACTGAAAGTGTTTTAGCACAACTGATTAGGAAGTGAATTAGCTTAGATGAGATGCAGTTTGGGTTTGTGCCAGGGCAGGGTACCACTGATGCACTCTTCCTAGTGAAACAACTACAAGAGAAATTCTTAGCTAAGAGTAAGCCACTATACCTAGCATTTGTCAATCTGGAGAAGGGCTTTGATAGGGTTCCACACAGTAGTTTGATGGTCACTAAGAAAACTAGGTGTAGATGAATCAGCAAGGTGAGGGTAGGTAATGAATTCAATGAAGAATTTAGCATGCAGGTAGGTATCCACCAGGGCTCGGTTCTCAGCCTCCTCTTATTTATTATAGTCTTCCAGGCCATAACAGAGGAGTTTAAGGGAATTCCTGTATGCCGATGACCTAGTTCTTATAGCCGAGTCTGTCAAAGATTTAGAGAAGAAATTCCAAACATGGAAACAAAGCCTAGAATTGAGAGGCTTCAAAATAAATCTAGTAAAAACAAAAGTTTTAGTTAGCAGGAAAGAAGACAGAACTCAGCTGCTATCTGGAAAGTGGCTATGCTTGACATATAGAAAAGGAGTAGGTAGGAGTTCCATACACTGTACTCAATGTAAACTATGGATGCACAAGAGGTGTAGTGGGATCACAGGCAGGCTGACAGAGAAAACAGTGTATTTGTGTGTGGAAGAAGCACATGAGTAGCTGGTAGTAAGAGCACAATTCTTTGAAATGCTAGGAAGGCTCTACAGAAGTAGTCGATAGCTTTTGTTACCTAGGGGACTTAATTAGCAGTGGAGGTGGGTGCTCCAAAAGCATAGTAGCCAGACTAAGGACAGTGTGGAAAAAGTTTAGGGAGCTATTGCCTCTGCTGTCAACAAAGGGATTCTCTCACCGAGTGAAGGGTAGATTGTGTGATGCAATGAAGTGTGATGTTGCATGTTAGTGAAACATGGCCATTGAATGCAGAGTATGTGTGAAGGCTGGAAAGAAATGAGAGTATGCTCTGCTGAATATGTAATGTTAGTGTGCATGAATGACAGAATACAAATCAGTTGAGAGAAAAAAACTGTGTCTAAAAGGAATTAGATGAAGTGTGCAAGAGAGGAGACTGCACTTGTAAGGACATGTGATGTGTATGGAGGATGACAGTTGGGTAAAGAAGTACCGAACAATCAAAGTGGAAGGAACCCTTGGAAGAGGAAGACCAAGGATGACATGGGTGAAAGCTGATCTCAAGATGCTGAATCTCAAAAAGGAGATGACAAGTGACCAAGACAAGTGGAGAGGTGCTGTGCTGAAGTAGATTCGTCCAACCAAAGTAAGTATGGTAAAATGGATGTAAATTGATGCTGATGGTGTTTCAACTGTTAACCACTCAATCATCAAATAAAAATGTGTATATATATATATATATATATACATATATATATATATAACAACAGGTTGTTGAAACAGATGCTGTCTATCCAAAAGTAACATTGTGACACACATGTGTGTGTGTGTGTGTGTGTGCATGTACGTATGTATGTATGTACACACACACACAGTGTTTGTGTTTTTCAGACAGCATAAGACAGCTCAATAGAAGCTTGTAGTTAAAGTGTGAAGAATTTGTTAATGTATTTCGGAAGGTGAAGGGTAACTAGAACTTCAACGGTATGATTTAAAATTATATACAGCTCATCTAATACAGATGCTATTATAATCTTCATTGGGAAAATACTTTAAATTGCTAACAACAATATTAAGAGTTCAACCTTAACCATCACTTACCACAACAAATGTAACAGTTCCTAAAAGGTTTGTACAGTCACTTAAATTGTTTTCCGGGTTGGTAAGCCAGTTGTTGAAACAGATCCAGTTAGTAACATGTAGATGCATTTTAATTCATGCAGATGCAGTTAAGATTAACAACAATCACCCAACATGCTACCCCACACTTTGCATTACAACTGTAACAGGATGGCCAATGCAACCAACAAGGGCAATAAAACTCCATGACCCATCACAAATGGATCAACATTCTCCAAGAAGTATATATTTGGATAGAAAGGAAATGACCCTTGTAAACAAAAATTTATTAACTAATTGCTAATTTGAGATGAATTGCATCTCACCCACCAAACAAACTTCCTCTATGCAGTCATTCAACCTGTAAGAAATAGCAACCAAATTTCCCTCAAGCCACATCCTACTGTTTTAAATAAAGACGGCTACAATGGACAATGTAGTCCCTGATATACAAAAAGACAGGATGGTGACAGCTGGATGTGTTTGATCATGTCTGCTCGATCAAGGCGGGTGAGGGCTAAACAACTACTGTTTTTTATCTATCTTGTATCTCTACTACAAGGGCTTCTGGTCCTCTTAAACAGAAATTTGTGTACTGTCTCCACCTTGGTTCACCCAATGCACTCACTGCTCATCCTTTCATCATCACTACAACATTCCAACACTAAATACTTTTCCCAATCATTCCTCCCTAGATCTGCATCCCACTTATTTCTTCCCTGCCTAGACAGTCATCTATAGAAGTTCAGCTGAACATTAATGACATTGATCTCAACAATCTGGGATGGTCTACAAAGACAATGGACACTAGCTGCACCTCCTCCAACTAAATATTTTTTAAAAAAGTCCATACATTTGCTACTGCATAATGTACTGATTCCATATAGATTAGCAAGGGCATAAATATTTCTGAGAGAGAGAGAGTCATTGTTTTAACATCCATTTTTCAATGCTGGCAAAGGTTGGATATGTGCATGTTGAAATTAATTTAAATAGGTATATTACAACTACAATACTAGTCCTATTGCTTGGTGCTACCCAGGCAATAGGAATTAAGTGCAGTTTTAGTGGCAACAGCATTAGTAATCTTAATGTTTGCTAATAGGGATTAAAAGCAACAAATCCAAACATTGAAAACAACAACAGTCAGTAAACTTACCAAGGTCCTTCAGTAGCTACTGCTGCAGCTACCATATCATGCTCAGTCTCCACACGAACTTCACCTATTAGGAAGTAAAAAGATCTTTGATCAGTTGATGTATTGAAAAACTCTGATTTCACAGTAATGTGTTGATATATCTCAAACAACATTATTATTATTATTATGCATCATCATTATCATCGTTTTTACATTTGCTTTTCCATGCTAACATGCGTTGAACGAGACTTTCTGAGGCAGTGTTTTACGGCCGGATGCTCTTCCTGATGCCAACTGTTTCAGTTACCTCTTACGACACTCAGAGATACAATGTACCTATTCTAAAAACCGGGATACACACGAACGGATGTTGTGAGTAGAAGTGGAAGAAACTATCAACAGCTATTAAAAACCTTGTAGTAATTTGTTTCCTTGTAAAACAAGGTTTCTTAAATGCCTCCTAAAATCCCCAAATTGCTTTTAAGAGCAGGTGTTTGGTTCTGGATTCAACATGTTAAGAAGATGAGAGGTAAATCTTCCCTTAGATAGGGGTCTAGTTTATCATTGGTAACATTCCCAGATGACCAGGTACATATTCCTACTGACAACTATAAGAACTCAGGCAATGTAGAATAAACTGTTCTGCCCAAATACAATACAATGTCTGTACCTATGAGCAGGTAGTTAGATATCTTATCCACTTAGCTATAAGAAATTGAAAACTTCCTAAAAATTTTAAAACTTGTAACAAGACAATAGTTGTTGTTTCCATCACTTTTAACAACAACCTTCTATTCAGGTACTGAACTACAGACCATAAGTTCAAATCTTACTGCAGCCATTGTGTTGTGTCCCTGAACAAGGCATACGGCTTTACCTACACCAGCTTGTCAGACTAACAAAGAAACAAGTTCCATTCCTATTTCACAGTTGAAAGTTAGAAAGATATCTAGCTGTAAAATTAATTGCTTGAACAAATAAACCATCTCAACCATGCAAACATGGAAAAATGGATGTAAATCAAAGAAAATAGAGAGAAAAAAGCTGAAGAGTAAAATTACGGTTAAAATATAAAACTATGAACATAATTATGTACCATGCCCAATTCAAACTTTACTGAACCATTATGCTGTATCCCTGGGCAAGGAACATTATACACAACTTGTCTACAAGTCACATTCTATATTTACGTCATTGTTGAATGGCTATAAATAGGAAGGGTATTCAGTAGTAACCCATGCTAACAGATAAACCAAACTAAAAAACAGATAGCAATACCAGTACTGTTTTCAGTAGGATCTAAATCTAAGCATGCAATTTTCCCTGCGAGTCAAAAGTGGGAATTTTTTTTTTATCAGTTAGTCAGGAGGGATCAGCAGTGCCCATCACTCTTCTTCAGGGCCTCTGAGACTGGTGGGAGGAGGGAAGGAGGAAAGTGACTTCAGACTGGAGACCTGACCTGAAGGCTTGCAACAGAGTGGACTCTGCTAAAGGCACCCAAGAGTCAGGTGGTGATGTTTAACCCTTTAGCATTTACATTACTCTGTCAAATGTCATGTTTATTTATTTACATTATTTTGAGTTAATCATACTCAAGAGGGTTAT
>JAOPJM010001292.1:279410-290407 GCA_027124095.1 Muusoctopus leioderma
GTTCCCTTGGGAGACACACACACACACACACACACACACACACACACACACACACACACACGCGAGGGGGGGTTTCTGCCCCCCCCCCCCCCCCCCCCACACACCTATTTTACAATATATATGATGTGCCAGCTATGGTCTTCATGTTTTAGCGTAGATCATAACATCATTTATTATACATTCTTTATTTTTTTCACATGTTTTTGTTTTTTTACACATTCAATTTCTTTCCTATCAATATTTATTAGCTGTGAGTTTTGAATGCTGGTTTACTACAAACGACAAGGTTATAGGTTCAAACCTTGCTAGTGTTGTTGTGTGCTGCAAAGCAAGGTACCTATCCCCTTCTGATTCCAGTTTGCCTGACATCATCACCTTCCTCATTGTTTGTCGTTGTTTTTATGTCTGTGTTCGCTCACTCCATCTTGACATAGATTGGACCAGTCTGTTCCAGCACCATCGTCTCACCATTTGTCATAGTCATTTGTTATCTGATACATACAACAACAGAAGAAGTCTTCCAATCTTTACTCTTATGGATGTAATGGGTTTCTTTCTTTTGTTTTTATGGTTTTTACAGCTGAATGGCCTTCATATAAATCTAAAATCGAAAAAGTAAAATGAAAAACAGATTACACTTTTACTACATGGTTGAGTGGCTAGCAGCAGGAAGAATGACCCAACAAATAAAACAGGTCACTCATGCAATCAAGGAAAATCAATGTAAAATAGTAACCCCCCAACATTTACTTATGGCTGTTCATTGACTTCAATAGTGACATCTTCATTTGTAAATCTCTTGATGACTGTACATCCCAACCCTTGATATGTAATTTCAGTTGCAGTCAGGACATGTAAATGCCAGGACATGTAGATGCCTCTTTTCTTGCTTCTCCTGGTAGTGCTGAGTGCATTTGTCCTCCATATCTTCAATCCACCTCCATCAGTGAAACTGCACTAAACTAAGTGTCAGGCAGCGATATCTTCCACTTCTGAAGGGTTGATGTTGCTCCAGAGGCATAGCTGAAAGGTGCGAGAGGGGAAATCCCCCCCACCACCACCACAGGTGTGAAGGGGTGCAAATTTCCTCTGGCCTATCATGCCTGTTAATTAAGATTGGAGGTGGGGGGGGGCACCAAAGTATCTTTGCTCCTGGTTGCTGAGAACCCTTGCTCCACCACTTTGTTGCTCCTCTTCAAAGTGGTCTTTAGCTGGTCTTTGAACTGCATCTTTGGTTCTCCAGCCAGAGAACCATAGTGTAGTTGACTGTAGAGGATTGTATGAAGGAGTCACGATTCAGGCATGCATGCATGTTCAAGCCATTTCAGTTGCTGCCTGTATAGTGTGGATTTAATGTTGCTGGTGTTGGTTCAACGGTGGATTTCTTTGTGTGTAATCCTATCTCGCTGAGTGACTCAAAAGGTTCTTCTGGAAACACTGGATGTTAAAGACCTTCAAGCTCGTAATGAGTTGGCTGTATGTGGTTCATATTTCACACCCATATAGGATAGTTGGTTTTTTGAATTACTGATGTCAAAGAGTGTCTGTATATTCCACATGACCAACCTGAGTCGTATATCATGTTTCTTACTTTTACAACCACTATGTGGAATGTCCTGACAAGTATGGTCCAGAAACCAAATGAGCAATTTTTAGACCAGCCTTTCTAGTGCCTTCCCTGTTTGGGGTGAGCAGCACGGTCCCTAGATAAGGCTGCTCAGTGGCACAAGAGTCTGCCAAGTGTAGCTCCCACTCAATCCCACCTGCCGAAGACTACTGTTTTGTGTGATGCTCTTGTGTGATGTTGTTTTGTGTGATGTTGATTTGTGTGATGTTGTTTTGTGTGATGCCCTTGCGTGATGCTCTTGTGTGATGCTCACTAGAATCTCTAAGCACATTCAGGTCTGACTCTACAATGCTGTCAAACTTTAGGGATGCAAAATCCATGTTTCAGGAGAAGATACCTGTGCAATGGAGTTTTATAGTGGCATTGGGGATGTATATTTCCCAGTATTACTGTCTTCAAGGTGAAGGAGATAGATCCAGTAGCAATGGAAACCCAAGTTGACTGGTACCTCCTCCCAGCTACCCACTACTGTTTGTTTTGTGTACTCCCCTAGTCTTTGTCTAATATGACCCATTCACAAGGCAGCAGAGCAGCGCTTGATAAGTACCAGTGCATATCCACCAGGATACACTGTATCTCTGAAGTCCACTGCTGCTCCAGATTCCCTGCCAAGCACCCAGTTAACTTGTGTGGCCGTGGGGAGGCATGCTAAAAGTCTTAGTGATGAAGAAGCTGTGTACTGGCAGGGAAGACTTTCACACTGGACTGCTTGCCAGTTCACCACAGGGGCTAACCAGTGTCAGAGAGCTGTGAGCAAGAGGGTTGCAAGCAGGTGGAAAGTAGAAATGCACCTACCTTACCAAATCTGCACTACTTCACTAGATGCATCACACACACACACACACACACACACTCTATCAACCATTTTGTAACCATATTTCTAATGAAATACGCTGCACATGTTTTAATGAATGTTAAAAGTTATCAAGAATCTGAAAAGATTTAATAAAATAATTAACATTTATATTGTTTATCTAATGTCTGGAACTTAATGTAACTTAAAAGTTTCTACATAAAATTATGCTGGAAGGTTTTAATTTATATTAACCCCTTTAAAACAAGAGGCTTCTTACTAGATAACCAGAAGGAGGGTAAAGTGGGGTTCTTATCAAAGAATATATTATACCCATCTAAAGAATAATGCAAGATTGAAAAAGAACAACAGACCAAAGAACCAAACTGACTGATCACTTTAGCTACATGTCTGTTCCTGTCTAAGCAGCTGTGTTTGCTATTACGCCACACTGAGTTTCTATTCCCCTCCTCGAATGATATATGTCTTGTTAACTGTACTTTTAATCACTATAGCATCTTACCTGCTTCACAGATAATTCATCAGCCACCTGGTATTATGAAGTCAGGCTTTTTCTACTAATGTACAACATTGCGTAGTATCAGACCTTCATTTGATGTTCTGTGACAAGAATGAGCCTCCCATGAATATGAATAAATTATAAATTAACTCTTTAAGCCTTATGACTTATTTTGGGCTTATAAGACCCGGCATCAGGATAAGGTGTCTACCCTCTTTTGCCTAAAGCAGATTTTAAAGAAATTTGCTAATAACAATAAACACATCTGGTAGATGAACACCTTCTAATGCTTCAGTTTATCAACATTTTGAAAAAACTTTACAGCAATAAATAAGGAAACATTGCTGTTTAATTTCATTTTCTTGAGAATATAATATATAATTTCTTTTATACAATATGAAATGTTAAGGAAACAGTGATGAAAACAACAAATACATTGTGAAATAAAGCAAAATAAGAGCAGTATAAATATGAATTGATATTTAACAAACCAGAAATCAAAATCTTATTGACAGAAAAATTAAAAAAAATAATTTGAATTTTACTAACCATAGTTAGTAATACTTAAAATAGTAGGTACATAATATTCTTTGATGATGGATACAGCCCGAAATGTTAAACGTTTCTTCTTCCTCATGGCAAACCAATTTACTCCACTTTTGAACTGTTTATACACAAGTTTACCTGGCAAGTGCTTACAACAAGTAATTAGCTCCCATCACTTACCCTGTTTTGACAGAGTTGTTGGAGTATAAGAGAAAATGCCTTGCGGTATTTGTTCCAGCTCTGTGTTCTGAGTTCAAATACAGCCAAGGGAAACTTTGTCTTTCATCTTCTTGGGTTCAATGAAATAAAGTACCAGTCTAGAGCAGTGAATTTACATAATTATTAGAGTGTCAGATGAGAGCCATTGCAGTATTTGTACTGACTCTTTACGTTCTGAGTTCTTTGGTGGGAGACTTAACCCGTCACCTGATTTAACACGACCACCTCGTCCTTGGTGTCTTTAGCGGTGCTCATGTTCACTCTGTTGCAAGCATTTGGGCCAGTTTGAGGATAACTTCCTTCCTTCTTCCCATGAGTTTTAGAGGCACTGATGAAATAAAGAGTTATGGGGGTGCTACCTTTCCCTCCCTGACTAAGCGGTAAAAAAGAAAAAAAATTATAGGGTCTTCTTTTTTTATATTACCTGGCCTGTGGTTTGTTTACACTACTGGCGATGTTACTTCTACTTTCCACTAATGCCTAAATGTGTCATTTCGGAGAAGCTGACAAGTCATCTTAATCTAGAACTCTAGTTCACTTTGTTTTCCCTGCCTGTTGCTCTATTGTAAGTGATCCTTCCTCTCAAACATCAGTAATTATGCATTAACAATATATACCCCACATTTGGACATGACAACCTCTCTAGTGTTGGTGCCACGATAAATGCACCCAGTACACTCTGTAAAGTGGATGGTGATAGGAAGTGTCTATATAACATATATATTATATATATGTATGTAATGCACACACACACACCTACATACACAAACACATTCACACTCACACACACTCACACACACACACACACACACACACATGTTATCTTTACTAAACCCTTTCAAAATTATTTATTGTTCCTTAAAAACAATTTTTGCAAATTTGAAATTTCCAAAACTATCTAACTTCTGCAAGATTGAAACAATGCAGTAGTAAATAATAATGAATGAATGAATATTCCTATCTGGTTGAGGGTCGGGGGGCCTCAGACACAACCACCACTCCTCGCCACACATTGCAGTCTCATGCTGCAGCCGTACACTCCGCCAGGGTCCTCCCCATCCAGTCCTTGATGTCATCACTCCATCTTCGTCTTAGTCACCCGCGAGCCCGTTTTCCATCCACCCAGCCCCAGAGGATGCGGGAACAGAGGTTCTGGGCCCTGATAACGTGGCCAAAATATTGCAGTTTTCGCCTTCTGACCATCATCACCAACTTTCTTTCTGTTCCCATCTCCTCCAGGACTGAATCATTCGTTCTACGGGTCACCCAACTGATCCACAGTTCTCGCCTGTACCACTTCATCTCGAACGCCCTCAGTCACTTGGTGTCAGCCACCCTTAGGGTCCATGCTTCACACCCATTTTCAGAAGTTTCTGCTTGATGCCTTTGCTGAGGGTGCGGCCTCTTCATATTGTATTGAGTGACCTCAGGACTGATCTTCCTGCACCAAGCCTTGCTCTGATTTCCTGGCTGCGGTCTGCTGTTTGGTCAACAATGGAGCCCAGTTATTTGAACTTGTCAACCTGGGCTAGCGTGACCCCTTGGCATCATATGGTAAGCTGCTCTGGTTCCCTGGTGGCTGCCATAATCTTGGTCTTTTTGGTACAGATCTCTAGTTGAAACTTGCTAGAGGTTAAAACCTCGGAGTAGAGGTTAAAACAGACAGGGGAAACAAGGTATCTCTGCTGAACTCCTTCCCTGATGCTAAACCAGTCCGTAAGCTTACGTTGCACTATAACAGCCGCCTGCTGACCATTGTATAGTCTCCGCAGTATTATATAATAATGATAATTGTTTCTACCATAGGCACATGGCCAACAACCCCAGTACTTGACTGGTACTTTATTTTATCGACTCTGGAAGGATGAAAGGCAAAGTTGACCTCAGTGGGATTTGAACTCAGAGTGCAGTGATCCAGAAGGAATACTGCAATGCGCTAACGACTCTGCCAATTTGCCGCCTTTAAATAATAATAATAATGATAATTATAATAATTGTTTCTAACATAGGCACAAGGCCAGACATTTTGGGGAGAGGGTTAGTCAATTAAATGGACCACATTATGTGACTGGTACTTTATTTTATTGACCCTGGAGAGATGAAAGCCAAAATTGACTTCAGCAGGATTTAAACTCAGACCGTAAAGAGCCAGAATAAATACTGCAAGGCATTTATTCTGACACTCTTATGATTCTGCCAATCCGCAGTGAAAGCATGCAATAAGAATATAACCACTTAAAAATGATAATAATAATGATAATTTCTTTTTGTTTACCACAAGGCTGATGAATGAGGGGACATTACTAGGACAAATTACAAAAAATGGTGAGGTTTATGCAGAATCGATTGTGAAAGAAAAACATGCATGGAAAACAAATGTTTACAAAAGGCATGAAATGAGACATCCCAATAGGGTGAATCCATGTACCCCACAGATCTGGAATTACCTTGACTACTAAGAGCAAGTGCCCTCTTCCAGCTGTGTTCTCTGGCCTACAATTACATGTTGAGGGTAGGTCTATTTACCTGGGCCATTCTTACCATTCTCACTGACCCTGTAGCAAATTCATTGGAGGGCAGCATCACCCTCTCCACCATCAACTTGAAGTTGATGAGGAAAGTGTCTGCCTTCCTTCTTGTCAATGTTATCCATCATACAATTTTTTTCATCATGGTACCATACAGAAAAACTGGCTGCCCTTCCTGGCCAAAGAAAGGCGGCAGTGTGATCCTCACAATGGACTTGGCTGATAGCCAGCATGACAACTGCTGTTCAACATAGCATTACAAGTCAGCAATGCTCAGCCACTGAATGATTGCATGAAGAATGGTTTCGTCACTCTGCCCGCATCTCAGACAGGTTTGCTCAATGTCACTATTGTGCCTGTGGAGTTTATCCTACCTGGTAGCACTGCCATACTAGGGATTTCTAAAAAAAAGAAAAAGTTCTTCATAGTGTCCAGGCTGAAAGTCCTCTGGAATAGGATGTTCAGTTGATTCTTGTCGACAGTGTCTCCTTGGCAACATCATCACATCATCACTCTTACCCACCACTAGCCCTCTATATATTGCAAGGGTCGATGTACCACCAGCTGCATTACCTGGTTGGTAGAGAGCGGTGCGTACTTGACAACATTCCAGATACCAGAGTTCCAATCTTGGTCTTCACTTCACGTAAGACTGCAGCTCCATCAAAGAGACAAGGTGTGGGAAAACATACCTGACAAAGAATGACCACACCTTCTCACTAGAAAGGAATCTCTGCAGATGCTGCAGCCTCAGCGCATGCCCATGCATCATCAGCTATGGCATACCAAGTCCTCCACACAGAAGGCGTTGGCAGTAGATGTATCTTCTGACCACTAGAATGTGTCTATTCCACAACACATGATGAACAAACACTCCAGCCTGGTCAGATAAAAACTGGGACTAGGCACAATGGTCAGGCAGTAATAGATAATAGAGGGATGTATGTGTTCGCAACTTCTACCCCCCAACCTTTCAAGAATAGCTTGCTCTCGACTGACTTCTGGATGAGAGTGTCTTCTCTGCTCGTAATTTCATCCCAGTTTCTGTCCACCTAGAGTTCTGGTCCAAACGAGAGCCAAAATCATTACAAGACCGTCTGTCTAGCGATCTACGACTCTGGCCAGCATGGACTTATCTCTCCAGGAGCCAAGCTGCAAGCTCGCTGATTCGTCCCGGTTAATGCATGTTCCTGTTGCCATCTCATATTCCATCAGTATGGTGTCAGCCACCTCAGTTTCTGTTGTATTGATAACATCATGGTGACATAATCCATGTATACTAATATGGCTTTCCCATGTCCCATTTCGAGTAATGCTCCTCAACATCTATAGCTTCTACAGCAATAGCTCAAGAGCTAAAATGTTCAGGGACAATGAGAGAGGACACACTTGACAAACCGAGTGTGTGAATTTAAATGGTTTTGACAGGTGGCCATTTACTCTGATCACTAGGTAGATGCTACTGTACATTGAAGTGATCCAACCTCTACAAACTAGTCTGAATGTGGTTTCATTGTGGACTGCTGCTAAGTACTGATGGTTGACCCTATTGACTGCTTTGGATTGATCTAAATTGATCAGAGCCACACTGAAGGTAGATTTGTGACACACTCTCCCTGTGATGTATCGCATGAGGTGGAGGTTGTTGTGGATAGATTTGCTGAGAAACATGCTGGTCTGTGTGTTCCCTACCACACAACTGATAACAAGTGCCAACCTCTTCGCAAGTACCTTGGCCAAAATGTTAAACTCTGCATTCAGCAGAGTTATGAGCTGGAAAATGTTGATGATGTCTTCTTGACTGCGTTCTTCCTTAGTAGCACCACCACTCCTTGGCTAACAAAACTAAGGATGTTCCCATTCTGTTGCCATCTTTGATAAATGTCAGTCTAGAGAGAAGTGAACAAATCAGGCATGCATCCATAAAGCTTGTAGAACATACCATCCAAACTAGGTGATTTTCCCTTAGCACAACCTCTCACTGCTGACCCTATCTCAGCTGCTGTTGTTGGTATTTTGCTACTGTCCATCTTTTCTGCCATGAATCGCAGCAGGCCATCGAAGTAAGCACTAAAGTCCATTGCCTCTGGTCCAGCACTACCCCCAAACAGTTAGGCAAAGTGCAGCTAGAAAACCACACACATCTGCCTGAAATCGAACAGCATGTGCACGTCCTGGTTTGTCAAATGCCTAATTGTGGCTGTGTTACCCATGCTGCATCTCTGCCACAAGGGTCAATGGAACATTTTTTGTGCCCACATGTTAAGTGGACACAACCTTCATCTTTCACATCATCGAAATGGTTGAGTGCCATTTATGCTGCTAACACATTGGTTGCGATGCCTTTTCTAATAGCCTCTTCTTATCTGCTGGCCAGCTCCTCCTCTAATCTATCATTTTCTATCATTACTTATTTGCTATACTTTATCAATTCTAATGTAATGGCTCTCTTCTGAGAGACCTACCACTTGTTGAATGATCAGCCCCTCAACTCCTTGCTTTCTATGTGTTCTACTTCCAGTAACTGGGCCCCCTCTCTATGCATCCTATCTCGGTTGACTCTACAGTCTGTGTAACTAGCTAGCCGAAATATGTGGACACCCCACACTATCCTTATCCACTGCCCTAAAAATGCTCTACCTAGATATAACCTGGGTAACATGGTATGATTTGTGCATGTCTGCATTGGCATAGCTGGGAATGCATTTGGTACTTGTCAGACATTTGGAACTGCTTGAGCATATTTGCAGATTTCCTATTGTATACTCCCACATAATCCCAGTGTGTGTCTAAGGTGCCATTCCAGTCCCACTAGCACTAATGAGCAAGAGTTCCCAAAATTTGACTCTCGACGCCTGAAGAAGTCCAGCTGCCCTGTACCCCGTCAAAGCATAAATGGCTTTTAGTCTGAATGCACTGCTTTCACTGCTGTTCATGCCCTGAACCACCGACTTACCCTCCAGGTCCAGGAATATAATATAATAATATTAATAATTGTTTCTAATTTAGGCACAAGGCCAACAATCCCAGTACTTGACTGGTACTTTATTTTATCGACCCCGGAAGGATGAAAGGCAAAGTTGACCTCGGCGGGATTTGAACTCAGAGCGCAATGAGACAGAACGAATACCGTACGGTATTCTGTCCGACACACTAACGACTCTGCCAATTCGACGCCTAATAATAATAATAATAATAATAATAATAATAATAATAATAATAATAAAAGTCTTTTGTTTTTTAAAAAATATAATAAATAGCTCGCCTCTTTAAGCTGAGTAAAAACTCCGCCTTCAATTTGTAGTAACATTAGACATTTTATAAAGATAAGTTGTCTTTGTTGTTGTTGTTTAGTCTCAAGCCAACCCTGAATGAGCAGATCTATGATCAAATTCATTCCATCCGTGACCATCCCCGTCTTATTAGGGCTATGTAAGGCTACATTATGTAATGTGCCCTTATTCAATACATAAAACCTCCCTCATTGGTTCGCCAAAGATGACTTAGATTTTCTTGGAGTAGAAATAAGAACTTTTTTTTTTATTCTTTAGTAGCTACCAGCTTATGGCATTGGTTTCAACAGTCTTTTATCACCCACTCATACGTTCTGTCTCCAGTTCTTTAGTCATTACATGCACTACTGATAATTACCATATGTTTTTTTGTAGCTTCATATTTTCTCTCTATTACCAGCTTTTCTCTTCTTGCCTCAGTACTTTATTTTTTTTTTTGCTTTTACTGCTGCTGTTGTTGTTGTTGCTTCTATTGCTATTACTACTGCTGCTGCTGCTACTACTACTGCTACCACCAACACCACCACCACCACTACTACTACTACCACCACCACTACTACTACTACCACCACTACTACCACCACCACCACCACCACCACTACTACTACTACTACTACTACCGATGCCACCACCACCACCACCACCACTACTACTACTACTACTACTACTACTACTACTACTACCCCTGCTGCTGCTGTTGTTGCTAATGATTATGATGAAGAGGTGGATAAATACTGAAACATCCTTCTTAATTAAATTAAGGAAAAACTGGCAACGACTAAAAAAATTTAGAATTGAGGGTTATCTAATAGCTGTTGTTTAACAACACTGAAAGATTGCACAGTAATTCTTCACAAAACTGATAAAATCAGTTTAAATAGGTATTAATGCAGTGTGTCAGCATATTTCTAAGATAAACTGAGCAATTCAGTGTTGTTGACTGCTTGAAAAATATCAGGTTTGTTTTCCATCTCCTCAAGATCAACTGATAAGTTAATAATCATGAAACATCTGTGAGAAATTAAGCTTTTGATGTTAGGGCTGAAATAGTATTATTAGTCAATTAAAAACAAAAAGAACAAAAAAAAACCCTTCCCCCCTCAAAACAAATAAGTTAAGACCCTTTATATGTGGCAAATAACCCATCAGAGTTTTGAACTTGTATCTTTAAAACCACACATTGTAATCTTACAGATGCTGACAATACTTGTGGTTTCTTAAGCAGTGACACATTGAATTATTATACAGGCTACAACTTCACTGAACTTTATTGATTGGATACTCTTTTACTCTTTTACTTGTTTCAATCATTTGACTGCGGCCATGCTGGTGCACCGCCTTAGAGGTCGATCAGATCGACCAGTACTTATTCTATCGGTTTCTATTGCCGAACCGCTAGTGTTAAGGGAGGTAAACAAACAGATACAGAGACCAACCCAAACACACAAATGCACACACACAAACACATATA
>JAOPJM010001292.1:398362-417748 GCA_027124095.1 Muusoctopus leioderma
TCTGAGGGAAAACGTGACTTGAGAGTATGAATAGGAGATATATGTATGAATATATGTATGTATATATATATATGTATATATATATATATATGTGTGTGTGTGTGTGTGTGTGTGTGTGTGTGTGTGTGTGAGTGTGTTTGCGTGTGTGTATGCATGTGTGTGTGTGTGTGTGTGTGTGTGTGTGTATGTGTGTGTATGTATGTATATATATTCTTTGAAGGGTCTCAAACCATTAATAACTTAATTTAATATTTTGTGAAAATGTAGGGTTCTAATTATTTTAGTTAATTGGATGAGGAATAAATGTCTAATTTGATATATAAATAATTATGCTTAGGGAACAAAAATACGATGATATTAGTTTAGCACTACCTATCATTTGTATATAACAGTATGATGTTCTGATGAGGGAAATAGAATATTTTCTGTTGACAAACACGTGAATTTGCATGAATTTGCATGAATTTATATGAATTTACATGAATTTTCATGAATTTACAATCTTTTAAATGAGATTTTTGAAATCAGTAAAATGGATAGTTGCATTTTAGTAGTAGTAGTAGTAGTAGTAGTAGTAGTAGTTGTTGTTGTTGTTGTTGTTGTCGTTGTCGTTGTTGTTGTTGTTGTTGTTGTTGCTGCTGCTGCTGTTGTTGTTGTTGTTGTTGTTGTTTAGCCCCAGGTTGATCCTGATCATGTAGACCTAGAGTCAAAGGCATTTCAGCCGTGACCATCCCACCTTTTTTGTATAGCTAGAACTATATTATCCATTGTGTCCTTTTTAAATTTTTTTAAAGACAGTAGGGTGTGATTGGAGGGAGATTTTGCTGTTATTCCTTGCAGGTTGAGCAACAATGTAGAGGCCGCTTTAACTCGAGTTGTATTTTGGTAATACATTCGGGCTTTTATAAGAGAATGTGGGTTTGATTTCTCACTAATTCTCAGTATTTTAGTTGTTTTTAGCTATGTTTCTTTATGTATGTTCTTATTTGATATATATAAGATGGATATTGTTTGATTTTTGAAGAAGCATAAATGCTATGTCTATTTGGTATTTAGTCTAATCTTTTATTTTTTTCCTGGGGTGTAACTTGCTCAGCCCCTTGAACTAGCTAGATGAAAAGCTTTAGATGCCTCTCACTCCATGTATATATAGGTTTAGGTTTATATTGCTGATTTTGCCATCTCTTTACTTACAGCCTCTGTAAAACCTATGAGGAAGTTGCGAGCCAACAAGCCAACATCTTAAACAAAGAAGGACACGTTAGATAACGTAATCCTAGATACCCCTAAAAAGACGAAATGACCATAGATGGAATGTGTTTGATTATAGATCTGCTGAATTAACCCATTTGATACCAACCCGTCTGAAACCGACCCATGTTTTATGATAGAAAACTGCCCTTTTTAAAAAGTTCATATTTATATTAAAACATTCTATCATAATTTTATGCAAGAACATTTCTTAAGATATATTCTGAACAACATCTAAATAATAATAATGAAAAATTTGGTTATTTTACTCGTGCCTTCCAGGCACTATCTCTTTATAGAAATGTTGCCGGTGCATTTATCGATAGAAACATGGTACTGCACTTAATGTAGTGGAACTGTGTCAGTGACCGGGTCGCTGTAGTGTGATGAAGGTTTTCACGCCTCATGAAGTGAATGTGGGGTGAATATATCAGCTTTTGTGTGTTTTTATAAGTGGCTAAAATGACTCTTCCACGATATAATTGTCACAGACTGTTGAAATATGTATTCTAGAAATATTAAATCCCCAAACAGTTAGATTCAATCCAAAACTGTTTTAAATATTAATGTATATTAGCGTAGCACAGGGTAGAGAGGGCTCTCTAGTTGTGCCATGGACATGACAACCTTTCTAGTGTTGGTGTCATGAGAAAACGCACCCAGTAGACTCTATAAAGTGGTTGGTGATAGGAAGGGCATCCAACCGTAGAAACCAAGCCAAATGAAACATACGAGTGAGACGTGGGCCGCTGACCTGTCTAGGAGAGTAGTGACTTCAATCAGGAATCGACGTGGTCCGAAATCACACATCCAACCCATGCCAGCATGGAAAACAGACGTAAAACGAAGATGATATATATATATATACATACATACATACATGATTTCGAGTGTAACCACCCTGTGATATGTGTCAAAAAAAAGAAGAAAAAAAATTACACAAAGGGTACCTGTGTATGAATTTATTTATAGTGGATTGAGCTTGCACTGTACGCAATCCACTTTTTGAGTGAGGCAATAAACTTCCGATGGTACATACAATGAGACGACTGGACCACACCAAACTCTCAGGTTTTATATCATAATATTCCATCTCCTAGTCCTTCCCTACCACAGAGGCCCACAGGACAGCAGGAGTTTGTATACAGAGTTTTCTCTCTCCATAGGTGGAAATGAACTCAAATCCAATTACAATCACTTCTTAGACACAGATGGCACTTCTCAGAGAGCTCCATCAATGGATGATGCAGCCACATGGGCAACAGGAGAACCACAAACGGAGGGCTGACCTTTCAGCGGTGGTCATTGCCACTGTGTCGGTTGGGATATCATGCATGTCTGCGACAATGAAATACTGCCACTTCCATAGTTTCATCACATACATACATACATACATACACACATGCACATACACACACACGCACACTGTTAAATAACATTAACTAATATACATATGATTTCCCTGTGAGAATATCAGTTTTCCTTTAAATTATAATATATACAAATGTATGTTGTGGGACTATATTTCTTAGACACAAGGCTAATTTTTGTATGGGAAGGACAGTTAAATTGATACCTGTAGTTAAATTGATACCTGTATATTACTGGTACTTATTTTATCGACCCCTGAGGTGGTATTTAAAGATATG
Organism: Muusoctopus leioderma; assembly: GCA_027124095.1. Lineage (NCBI taxonomy): Eukaryota > Metazoa > Mollusca > Cephalopoda > Octopoda > Octopodidae > Muusoctopus > Muusoctopus leioderma. The sequence goes on from JAOPJM010001292.1 coordinate 401,263, forward strand.
AGAATAAATACTCATAAGCGTTTAGTCTGAAACTCTACTATTTCTGCTGTTCCATTGCCTGCCTTACACCACTCCAGCACCAATAATAATAATAATAATGGATGTAAAGTGATGATAAATAATAATGAGGCAGTACAATGGCTTTGAGGTTAGTGTACTGGTCTACTGATAACATGGTAATTAGTTCAAATCTTTCAATTACAGTCATTGTATTTTGCCGTAGGCTCCACTCCCTACTTCGCTGCAATAATAAGGGCAACCACCAGATATAAAAGCATTGATCCAATAAAAGGACCATCTCACCCATTTAAACATCCTAAAATGGATGTCAAACACTAATGATTATAATAATGCTTTCTAAAACAAGGCCACAAATTTGGGGTTGGGGATGGATGTAAGTCATTGTTAATCTACTGCAGTACATGACTGGTACTTTATTTTATCGACTTCTGAAGGATGAAAACCAAAGTCAACCTTGGCATGATTCAAACTCAGAAGATAAAGGAATGCAACTAAATGTTAATGTCATTTTGTCTGACGCTCTACTGATTCTGCCATCCACTGTAATGACAATAATAATAATTTCTAACATAGGCACAAGGCCACAAATTTATTGGGAGGTGTTTGTTGATTATATCGACCCAGTATTTAACTGGTATTTTATTTTATCAACCTCGGAAGGATGAAAGGCAAAGTTGACCCCAGTGTGATTTGAACTCAGAACGTAAAGAGCTGTAACTGTATACCACAAGCCATTTTGTCTGATGCACTGATCATTCTGCCATCCACTGTAATGATGATGATAATAATGATTTCTAACATAGGCACAATGCCACAAGTTTTGAGGTTGAGGTGTAATTGATTTAATAAAACCCACTACTTATTTCTTGGACCCCAGAAGGATGAAAGGAAAAGTAAACCTGAGTAGGATAAAATTTGTCTTATTAATTGAATTATTAAACTTTTTTTCTATTTAAATAATAATAATGATATTTTTATTTTATTTTCACACCAAATGATAGAATCTTTGGGAATGAAATGAGTACACCTCCAACATCTAAGAAAGTCATTGAGTCTCTACACACAAGGAAAGTAACAGCATCGGAAGTAGGTAAGAAATTGAACTGAGCATTAAAAGAAAAGCATGAAATAATAATAATAGAATATTGTTGTTATTCTGTAATTACTTCTTCTCTTCTAACATTCTCTTAAATCAGAAAAGCAGTATACATTGTAAAATGTATTGTATTTTTTCTTTTATCAGTTAGTCAAGAGAAAGGCTAGTGCCCATCACCCTTTTTCAGGGCTTCCAAGACTGGTGAGAAGGAGGAAAGTATCCTCAGGCCAGAGACCTGGCCCAAATGCTTGCAACAGAGCGGACTCTGCTAAAGGCACCCAAGGGCAAAGTAGTAGTGTTAAACCGGGCGATGATTAAGTGGCCAAATAGGCCACAGCAGAACACAAGGAGCCAGAACACATACCACAAGGCATCCTGTCCAACACTCTCACGATTTCACCAGTCCACCACCCCAGACTGGTACTTTATTTATCTCCCCCAAAAGGATGAAAGGCAAAGTTGACCTTGGCGGGATTTGAACTCAGAGCGCAATGAGGCTGAACAAATGCCACTAGGTATTCTATTTGACGTGCTAACAACTCTGCCAATTTGCTGTCTTAGGGTGTAGGTCACTTTTGGAAATAAGTGCTAATAATTACCTTTGTTTGATATCTGGATATTCTACAGGCATTTTCAATGACAATTCTATAGGCTTGCCAGATCAGGATTCTGTGTGCTTTAGTTAATTTCCTGTTGGCTTTGTTGGGGATGATTCTATAAGTTTTCTTGATGATCATTCTATAGACTTTATAAATAATAGTACTGGAAAGTACAAGCGAGACGTGGTCACCCCGACCCATCTAGGAAGGCAGTAACTCTGAACAAGAACTAACTCAGCCCGTGCGATTGTCCAACTCATGCCAGCATGGAAAACGGACATAAAACGATGATGATGATGAGTCCTATATGTTTTGTCTGTCAAAAATTGATAGACTCTATAGATAATGATTCTATAGGCTTTGGAAATGTACTATAAGGTATACTTTATGCAAGCAGTACAAGTTTTAGCAATTGCTGCAATGTGTAATGGAATACACTGAACAAATATAAACAAAATAACTTCTAATCTCACCTCAGAGATTAGCAGAGATCACTGCTTAGTGCAGTGGTTCCCAACCTGGGGTCCGCGAGCTGAGTTCAAAATTTTAAACGGCTGCAGTGTAAAATGTATAATTACTCACTATAAGGCTGATAAAGCAGCATCAACTGTCTCATTAAACAAGTAACATTTTTTTAAATACTGCCATTTATTTAATTGCATATTTAATTATATATATCTTTCAATTGCGAGATGAAACTGGGAAAACGAGTTTGCTGTTAGTTAAATAAAATCAGCTTGTTGAGTAAACAGACCTTCCAAAAGCCTGGGAGTCCGCGAGACAATTCATTTAAATACAAGGGGTCTTTGGTAGTGAAAAGGTTGGGAACCACTGAGTTAGACGCTCTCTCTATTGGAGAACTTGGGAAACCCATCATCATCATCATCATCATCTGGTCGAGCTTGCTCGGATTTGCCTGACTCAATCACGCCACCCATCACGACCCTGCATAGCATTGGGAAGGTCAGCCAAGCAGAATCCCGTGTCTGTACAGAACTGGGTGATGAACATTACTGCTGGATGACCAACCCGAGTATATCCGTGTCAGGGTGTCCATAGGAGGACATCACTAACGAGTTCTTGAATAGCTTTCCAGCAATGTCCTGCAAAACGGATTTCATCTCTTTTTAATGACATCAGCGATTGTATGAAGATTGCCGATAGTCTTTGTCTAGTCGGATGTTCTTTCCAAGAGATACTCAGAATGGCTGGGAAATTTTGGGAAACTAAGGAAGAATAATTTCAGGATATCTATATATTAATACTGTTGTATCTTCGTACGTCACGCTTTCACGCTAAGGGAAATAACTCGATATTTTATAGACTATTTTAAAGGCTTTATTTTGAAGACTATTTCATTCGCGTAATGAAATTAAAAGAGATATGACTATCAACTGACGTTCCTAAATATGGTAAATGATGAAAAACAATAACAGATACAATGATTGTCGTATATATAATATTATTAAAATATCGAAGCACCCCTTAATTCATTAATCGGGAACTTATAAACAAATAATTATGACATTGTCTTATCGACTTGCAACATTGTATTGGTTCATTAAATGCTTCAATGATTGGAATTTTCTTTAAAATGAAATATACTAATTCTGAAACAATGTTCAACAAGAAGAACCAAAACAAAGAGATGTGAAGACAATAATAATAAAACGCTTTACAACATTTTACTCTTAACAGGGCAAATCCCAAGAACCCCTGACAATATCGTAACTCCGTGGAATTTCCACGGGTACTGCTAGTATAAATAAATACAAATATATAAATAAATATAAATGTGGTCCCCAGACCTGGCTAGGAGAGTAGTGACTCTGAAAAAGAACTGACTCGGACCGAAATAACCCGCCCAACCTATGCTAGCATGGAAAGCAGACGTAAAATGATGATGATGATAAACACTGATTTAAAAGAACAGCAACAAAGTAAAACATTGTTCCACTTTCCTTATGGCCCTTAATTTAGAAACATTTTCTTTTAATGTCTCAGTTATAGGAGGAACAGCAGTGCCCATGACTCTATTTCAAGATGGTGAATTGGCAGAATCGTTAGAGCATCGGACAGAATGCCTTGCAGTATTTGTTCTGGTGCTCACTGCAGTAAATGTCTGTAAATGTCTTAAATATCTTACCTTTCATCGTGAGAAAGTGAAAGTGAGTGAATGCTTCCATCACATTTGGGGTACGAATACAGTAAAGTAAGGTCATGAGTTCTCCAGACATCAGCAACTCCAGATTCTCCACCTGTGATCAGGTATTCACCTCCACGGCTCAGTATCATAGTCTGCAATAACAACAACAACAAAATCAAGTAATGCATTATTATAGGATATTATTACACAAATATAGTCATATATTATAAAACAAAATATTGGTGAACCTATGACACGTAGTATGCACTGCTGGTTTTTTTTTTTATATATATATATATATAGGCGCAGGCATGGCTGTGTGGTTAAGAACTTTGCTTCATAGCTGCGTGGTTTCGGGTTCAGTCCCACTGCGTGGCACCTTGGGCAGGTGTCTTCTACTATGGCCTCGGGCCGACAAATGCCTTGTGGGTGGAATTGGTGGACAGAAGAAGCCTGTCGTGTATATATATATGTGTGTGTGTATATATATATATATATATATATGTGTGTGTATATGTACGTGTGTGTGTGTGTGTCATCGCTTGACGCTGTTTATCGCTGAAACTGACCGGTGACATTTGTTTATGTTCCTAATAACCAGATGCCCGGCCGTTCAGTGATTCAGTGTTGTGATTCCCATACTGAATCAGTATGGTTGGTGACAGGAAGGGCATCCGACCATAAAATACTGCCTCAAGAAATCTCCGTCCAACAACATGTGTGAGGTGTGGTCCTCCGACCCATCTAGGAGAGTGGTGACTCCATACACAACCAACGCGGGCCGAAATCACCCATCCAACCCATGCCAGCATGGAAAATGAACGTAAAATGATGATGATGATATATGTTTGTGTGTGTGTGGGTGTGTGTGTTATATGCCCCAATGTATATATAACATCATGATCACCGCCTTTATGTCTATTTTTCTATGCTGGCATGCGTTGGATAAATTTTATTTTTGGAGCAGTATTCTACAGCAGGATGCCCCTCCTGTTACCAACCCTTACATATTTTTTTTAAAAGTAAGGTAGTTTTTCCACATATCTTCAACTGTTGAACTGCAAATCTGTATGTATGTATGTATGTATGTATGTATGTGTGTGTGTATATATATATATATATATGTGTGTGTGTGTATATATATATATACATAGCTGAGTCAATGGCTATGCTGAGCAGGTTATGTGTGCCACGTGGATTTGCATGTGTGGCACAAATATAATGTAAATCTACCAAAGGATAATCTATCTTCTATGATGAGCTGATGTTTACACCACACAGAACACGGCTTCCCTTGAGCCAAATAGGGAAGTGTCTATGTGGTCACTCAACCTACTAGACCCTTTACCAGGTTTAACACACCCACTTGGTTCTTGAGTGCCTTCAATGGAAACTACTCAGTTGCAGGCATTTGGGTTAGATCTCTGGTCTGAGGATATCTTCGACCCTTCATCTCACCAGTCTTGGAGGCCCTAAAAAGTTTCATGGGCATTGCCCTTCTTCGCATCAGTCTTGGAGGTCCTGAAAAAAGGTCATGGGTACCACCCTTCCTCCTCTGACTATGTCATTGAAATAAAAAAAAATGAAGAAAAGATAGCAGCCAAATCTACTTCAAACTTCACCCTTCTGTCTTAAAAAGAAAAGTCGGACACACTGGATATAGACATAGGCGCAGGCATGGCTGTGTGGTTTAGAGGTTTGCTTCGAAACCATGTGGTTCTGGGTTCAGTCCCACTTTGTGGAACCTTGGGCAAGTGTCTTTTACTATAGCCTCAGGCTGACCAATACTTTGTAAGTGAAATTGGTAGACAGAAACTGTGTAGAAACCTGTCATGTGTGTGTGTGTGTGTGTGTGTGTGTGTATGCTTGTCACCCCTTGTCTTCATGTCGCTATCACTTCGGCAGTCGGTGACATTTCTTTATGTTCTGCATAAACAATAGGTCTGGCAGTTTAGTGGTTCAACAGATGAAGTAATTCCCATAATTAAAAAATAAGCAAGGGTTGATGTCAAGAAGTGCATCCGGCAGTAAAATACTGCTTCAAAAGATCTGTGTGTGCAAACCATGCCAGCATAGAGACACACGAACGTGAACAATGATGAACATTGATGAATGAACCGGATAATGTAGTACTGGATATACAAAAAAACATAACAGTCATGGTTGGAATGCCTTTGATCATAGGTCTGCTCATTCAGAACTGGTCAAAGGTCAAAGAGTCCCAGAATTCCTGACGGAGTCGTAGGGGTGCCATCGTGACCCACGGTATGTCTAGGGCAACCTTTAAACCTGGTGGAGCCCATCCCTCTCCAGGTCGTAATACACATTTTTGTCAGCTGAGTGGACTGGAGCAACGTGGAGTAAAGTACCTTGCCCAAGGACACAACGCGCGTCTTTGACCGGGAATTGAAGCCGCAACCTTACGATCGTGAGTCCAATCGTCTCACTACTAAGCAATGTGCCTCCACCATTCAGAACTGACCTGGGGCTAAACAACAACAACAACAACAACAGAAATAACATCAACAAATGCACAAGACCAAACGTAAAACAGAGAGGGAAGATAACAGCGCCTGAGGAAGGAACGGCTTTGAAGAATTCATTCATTGCTTAGCAGACAAGTTTGTGTTGTTATTTACCAAAATATTGTCTTTGTGTTTCACATGCTGTAGAAGCCTGCCATTCACTGTAAAGCTGCAGATATTTCCTGAGTCGAATTTCACAAGAACAAAGGCTTCTCTTGACATTGTGATCAACTCTGGGGAGAAGCAATTTTGGGGAGGATCTAAAGATTGGAGTAAATCTCCTGTCAGGGTGTGAACAAGGCAAGGACCATCTGAAATAGAAGAAGAAAAAAATAATATATATATATATATATATATATTTACAATGAAATACTTATATTTTTTTTTTTTTGTGGAGCGTGGGGGAGGTCTAGACACAACAGAGTATGATATGTTTAGGACAGGAGGGAGGAATAGAGTTGAGTGAATTGACCCACCCAAGTATTTTACTGGTACTTAATTGATGAAGCAAGGCGGAAAATTGGCAGAGTCGTTAGAGTGTCAGTTAGATTAGGATGCTTTGCGGTATTCGTTCTAGCTCTCTGCACTCTGAGTTCAAATCTCACCGAGGTCAACTTTGCCTTTCATCCATTTGGAGATCGATGAAATAAAGTACCAGTCTAGTACTGGAGTCGATTCTTCTCTCTCTCTCTCTCTCTCTCTCTGTGGAAGAACTCAGCTGTGGTCAGGCCTTGAGAGGAGATGGGTACCACCAGGTTTAAATAAACCCCCAAGAAACGCTGTATGTTATACGACGGTGCCACTACAACTCGGAATTGATCAAGCATGGATTGATGAAAGGCAAAAGTCAATATCAATTTGAGAGCGAGAGAGGGGGGGGGGAGGGAGGTATGTGAGAGACAGGGGGAGAGATAGAGAGGGTGTGTGTGAAAGAAAGGGTTTGAGAGAGAGAGAGAGAGAGAGAGAGAGAGAGAGAGGGGGTGTGAGCATGAGAGGGAGGGTGTGTGTGAGAGAAAGGGTTAGAGAGAGAGAGAGAGAGAAAAAGAGAGGGGGGAGGGAGGGTGTGTGTGAAAGAAAGGGTTTGAGTGAGAGAGAGAGAGAGAAGTAAATACTATAAGGCATTCAGTCTGGTGCTCTACTGTTTCTGTCAACTTAGCAGCAACCATTATAGAAAAAAACATCTTTAAAACAAGAGAATTTCAATAAAATTACAGCATCATGTGACACACACACACACACACAATCACACACACACACACACACACACAGACAGAGAGAAAAAATGGTAAAAAGTTGATTGTTAATGATCTTCAAGATTCCAGTAAAACTCAATTTATTTATTTATTTTGAATTTATTTATTTATTTATTTTGTTGTTTTACAACTTTTTATTACAATTTTTATCCAGATAATCTTTGGTGCTGTCGTCATTGACAGATTGTCTGGCTAAAAGACAGGATGGAATGGAATTTCACTGTCGACAGAACTAGATTATGCTACAGGTGAACACAATGAAATGTTGCTAATACTGTTTATTTATTTGTTTTATTCATTTATTTATTTAATTTCTTCGGAAATCATTCAACACAAAATGTTAAATGTTCAGAATGGTGGATAAAGGTATTTATTGAAAAAGCCAGCCCCGTATATTGTGAGTTCAAACCCACTGCAGACGTTTTGGTGTGTTTCTGGGAAGTACACTTAATTCTACATTGTCTTAACTTAACTAAAAATGAGGAATATATATATATATATATATATACACACACACATATATATATATACACATACACATATATATATACACACACACACACATATATATATATACACACACACACATATATATACACACACATATATATATATATATATACACACACATATATACACACACACATATATGTATATATATATATATATATATATATATGCAAAAAAGTTGACAAGGTACATCCTATATATATATATATATATATATAATAAAGGATCATTAAAATGGGGGAGGGGTAGCCACATAGACAATTCCGGATTACTCTGACACATCAAAGGCAAGTGCCTTCTCCCAATTCTTGCTGCCAACCTATATCCATATAGTTGGAGTAGACCCATTTAGCCATGCCAATCTTACCACTCTCATCCACCTTTTATAAAATTTATTAGAAGGCAGCACCTCCCTTTCTACCCTTACTTTCCTCATCAAGTTATACTTCAAGAAGTTGATGAGGGCTTGGTCTGAGAGGAAAGTTCTGTCCTCAAACCTTTCAACCACATCCACTACACGATTTCCTTTTCCATAGCCACCAGGATGAGGAAGACTACCAACTCTTCCTTGCCAAAGTAAGGCTGTGGTTTGATCTTCATGATACACTTGGCTGAAAGCTGGATCTGTCCTGCACATGATAACAGCTGTTCAACATAAACACACAAATCAGCAATGAGTGTGTGCTGGATGGTTTTGTCATCCTGCATGCATCTCAGACAGGCTCAGTTGCTGTCGGATCTAACATGGATCCATTCAGAATTTATCCTGAACAGGCAGTGCCCCTCAGTAGCACTTTCAGAAACTGTCCATAATACCTGACCTGAAATTCCTTCAGAAGAAACTACTCAGACTGTCCTCGTTGATACCTAGATTCACTCCCAAGCCATCGTTGATCATACCCTCTACTAACCCTCTATAGAATGTGAGGTTTGACTTTCCGCTGACTACATGGTTCAGCTGGTAGGATGCAATGAGTGCCTGGCAACATTCCAGATGACAAAAGTCCAACCTCAGTTTGTGCTTGACCCAGGATTGCAGCTCAGTCAAACAGAGACAAGCTACGGAAAGTGATACCACATGAACGGCAACCACACCTGTTCACCGTTGTCAGTGTGCAGAAATCTCTGCAGAGGTGTCAGCTTCAGTGTGTGCCTGTGCATAATTAGCCACGGCTTACTGGACCCTCTTGGAGTGAGTGTTGGCAGCAAATGGACCTCTTGATGAGTGGAACCTGTCCCTTCCACGAGAAGCAAAACAGTCTATGATCTAATGTCATCAGATGTTTCCTGGAACAAGTTATGACAGTTATGATGTACTTATCACTGAAGTGGTGTAGATATTAGCCATTTTGGCACAACCTTTTACTGACAGCTTCCTGTCATTTCAGCTCATTACTGAATGAAATTGGCCATCATGATTTCTTCTCAAATTTTCTCCACCTGGAGATCTGGACTGAACTAGACCTTAAGCACCTTACCTGGACCCTTGATCCAGTAACTGAAAACCACCATCTCACATGGACTTGCTTATCAGGTGCTGAGCTGCAAGCTCACTGACTTGTCCTGGTTAATATGTATCACCTTTACCCTCTGGTACTCTTCCAGAATGGTGCTGACCACTTTGATTACCAATGTGTCTGACACCATGATGATGACATCACAGACATGGCACCCCTGTGTCCCACCCAGGTCAAGTGGGATTCCCCCTCCCCCCCCACAATGTCTCCAATCTCTACAGCAATGGCTCCAGTAAATAACATTGATTTCTAACTCAGGTACAAAGCCACAAATTTGCGTGGAGGCTGGTACAGTCAATTAAATCAAACCAAGTATTTGACTGGCACTTATTTTATCAAACCTCAGAAGGATGAAAGGTAAAGACGTCCCTGGCAGGATTTGAACTCAGAACATAGAGGTACATAAAAACAATAATTAATAATTGTTTCTAACATAGGCACAGGGCCAACAACCCCAGTACTTGACTGGTACTTTATTTGTCAAGTACTGGGGTTGTTGGCTTTGTCCCTATGTAAGAAATTATTATTATTATCATTATTGTGGTGGGATAATAATTGTTTCTAACATAGGCACAAGGTCAACAACCCCAGTACTTAACTGGTACTTTATTTTATCGACCCCGGAAGGATGAAAGGCAAAGTTTACCTCGGCGGGATTTGAACTCAGAGTGCAGTGAGCCAGAACAAATACCGTAAGTTATTCTGTCCGACACGCTAACGACTCTGCCAATTTGCCTCTGCCAATAATGAGGGTGAGACATGTGAGACAAGTAAATTCCAATAACTAACAGTTCTTGGTACACTAAATTCCTGCATCCATTTTTGTTCCTTGCACTTATATATTGATTTATTAGTTATAACTTTCTTCACAATGAATTATTACATACAGAGTTGATATGATCCAGTATGATTTGGATATTCTCCTGGTGCTGCCAAACAATGAATGTGCCACTGACATATCTAAAGTGCATCTACACTGTACAGTAATTCAAACAATTCTGAATCTAGGTTAACAATAAAGTGAAAACTTACAGCTATCCATTCAATATACTAGTATATCTTATTTCCCATTTTCATTTTCATTCTTATATACAATGCCAGTATTTCTATTATATTATCTAGTGTTCATTCTTAGAGATTTCAATCTGTAATAATATTGTGATAAGGTTTAACAGAAGAGAGTTGGTTCTTTTGCAAACAAACTTCCTGTATGGTATATACCACCTGTGATTTTCTGGAGCCTCTTTTAAAGTGGTCCACAAAACATGCTTACTATGATTATTAAAAAAGTTGGCCACCTATTAAATTTAAAGACATGTACAGTCGTCTGGTTTGATTCATTCCTTTATTTTTCAATTATTCATTATTAATAATTGCATTCTTTAAATTTCCAGCCTCACCCTTATTTAGATTTTATTCAATTTATTGCTTTCATTTCAATGTGAATATCTAAAATTTACTTACATTAAAGTCTTTTTGATATAACTTATAAATTGATGATCTATTCTGCAATGAGGCCATCTTCATCAGTAGTCTTTTCAATGTACTTTTAACCTTTTCTTTGTTAGAATCAACATTTAAAAGCATTTGATCCTGAAAAATATTAATTCAAAATAAATAGATATTTCGCTATTCTATATTTAATGATACTTTCTTTATTTAATAAAAAAATAAATGATCATTACAAATTGGTTTGTAATTAATTGATAGACGTCACTTGAACAGCAATATTGAATGATTTGATATTTTAGTGAATAGTTTTCATATCAACGAGAATTTAGCTATTACGGGGAAAGAAAAAACATTAATGTTTCTATAACACTAAATAGACTGGGAATTAATTGGAAAGTTGAAATTAATTTTATAAAGAAATATTGTAAATATTGAGTACATATTTTCAGAATCACCTGCCATATTGGTGCCAGCTTTCCAGCTTTGCCAGCTTTGGCACTGCTGGAAAAATTGGAAAATGATATTAGTCATCAACTAATATTATTATTTTCTCATTGGATATTTATTTATTCTTCATCTTTTTAATGCTCCATGCATAAAAATATGGTGACACCCACTTTTTGCTGTTTATCATGTGAATAATGTCAGAGAATTACTTAATTTGTAAACAATTCTCTTGTAAGATAAAGACTGGATGAAAAAAAGGCATATTTTCTAAAGTAAAAGAAGTATAATAAATTGACTTGAACAGGCTATACATGAAAAGCATTGTGAATTTGGATCAGAAACATGAAGCACCAAGTTAGATACCATACAATATCTCATCCAGCACTCTTACCTTGCTGTCAATCTGTTAATCCGTTCATGAACCTCCCAGTCTGCTGTCACATCTGTTACCATAAGTTAGTTAATGCTTTCATAAACCTCCCCAGTCAATCCTTTCAGGAAACCCCTTACTCAATATTCATGTTTCTGTAGCATCAAGTGGGGGAGAGACAAATGCTGTTCTGGACATGATGATAATCCCAACAGGTAACATTCCCAACAGGTAACATTCCCAACAGCTAGGGGAGCTGGAGCATGCAGAATAACATGTTCTTTCCAAATACACAATAAAATGCTTGCTGAAAATACAATACCTCAACCACTTAACCATGATGTATTAAAAGTTAAATGCTAATGGTTTTAAGTAGATATAATGGTGAACATGGTAATGATTTCAGTTTTAATATTGATCATAATCCCCATTGCTGTTGTCATTATTGGTGTTTTGCTCAGTGTTTTTCAACATGTACATGGGTTAGATGGGTCTACAGTAAGATATATCACCGTTCCTTTCAATCCTATGTGAGATCCAATAAACTCAATTCTGACCTCACCACCTCTACTTATGATTCCTTAGGTAAATTCCAATGTCAGCACACATTAATTTTACACCTGGCAGTGTCATCTATTCACATCACATATCCATACCAGCACAATCACTCATCAGATATTGCCTTTAATGCACTTGAACTTTGCCTTTCATGTAAATCCAACGGATTATAATCAACTCATTTCTCTCCAGCTTCTGCAGGTTGTCTATGTAGCATCACACTTAGCTTCATGCTTCATACAATAAGTTTTTATTTTTTTACACACACACACACACACACACACACACTTTTTCTTTTCCTCATGGCAAAATACAGTGACTTTACATTTATTTTTATTACTTTTTTCCATTGAGTTCCTACTAAAAATTCCTTTGCGACATAGACTCTTCCAAGATTTCTGATACCAACTAAGTAAACCATATTTATATAAATTTTAATGATAGAAAATGAAAAACATGAATGTTACCATTGCTATTTTTTTTGTTTCTTTAACTTCTTTATTAAGTTCACCAATATCTTGATCAATATGACTTGAAAGATGATTCAGATTGCTGTCTCGGTCTGCAAGAGCCTTATCGATTGAATTCCTCACAGTATTTATAGATGGGAGGAGAGTCTAGAAAATAAATACATAATCATTATTTTTTATGGGTCAAAATTTACAGAAATATTTTTTAAATTTCAATTTAAAGTCAAGTTTTATTTAGTTTTATAAGTAATTATCATAGGCCTAATTTTACAAGTAATTTATATTTATACAATTGCTAACAACTACTTTACATTTTTGTATTTTGTGTTTTGCTGATTTCCAGTAAAATGGAGAAAGCTGAATTAATCTGAAGAAATGTATGTAGTCTTACATATAATATAATTTGGAAATAAGGCAAGCAACTAATTGCAGCCTAATGATAGAATTATTAATTAGATCAAGCTATAAAAACAGAAAGGGAGTTAATGACAACTTTAGAAAAAGTTACAAACAGGGAGAATTATCAAGAAGTTCACAACAAAATAGAGATAAGTATTTGTGGCAAGAAGAATAAATTAGATTTCTCTGTGTATAATTCCATGATTACCTCCTCTTTAATTTGGTATCTATCATTGCCCACCTTGACTTGTTTTGACATGTATAAATATTCACTTTGGTGAATATATTGCTCTTCCAATAGAAATTGAATAAAAATGCTGAGGGATTTGCAAATTCATGAGATATATTTTTGATCTATTTATCAATGATTCGGTATGATGGATACAGTGGTTACAACATTCTCAGTATTATTGTGATAGCCATGATATATCATAGTCAGTATTATAGTGATAGCCATGCTATATCATCTTACAAAAAGGAAAAATTAGCATTAATGCATTGTGCTGAAACTTAGTGAGATTCAAGTTATTTTTGAAAACTTTCATAATGAAGAAATAAGATGAATATGTGGAATATGTTATCGAACTAAAGATTCTTTATATCTAAGAAAAATAAGATATTTGAAAGCCACTTGTTTAGACAAATATTTTCAAATGAAATTGCGGATATTGATGCATTTAAATCAAAAGAACAATCATAATTGTGTGAAGCCATGATTATTGACCAAATAGTAAAAAAGGTGTTTAGCTATGAGATATTTGTGATGGAAAGTATTAATGAGAAGATTAAGATCACAAAAAACATAATCTTTATTCAGGTGAATCATGAGTGGATTCAGATTGAAAATGAGTTCATAAGAGTAGTTGGGTTGTTGGATTGAGTTAGTAAAATTCTAGAACTTGAAGAACTTAACACTTTTGATACCAACCTGCCTAAAACTGCCCCTGTTTCTATGATAAAAAAAAACATTTGTTCAAAATGTTCATATTTAAATTTAAACCATCCATTATAATTTTGTGTAAGAATTTTTTGTTAAGTTATATTCCAAACACCAACTTAATAATGACAAAGTTAGTTATTTATACTAAATTCCTCCAAATTCTTAACTATTTTCATAATTAATTTAAAATCATAGGCAGTGTATTTCATTAGAAATGTAGTAACAAAGGGAGACTGAGTAATTGCAGGCAAGTAGTAGTTACTGGTTGAACTCAGTGTGTTGATTGTTTGGCTAGGGCTTGCTGGGCTTGTTGCTGCTGTGAGACTGAATAACTGAAGTGACAGTTATGTCTACTGGTTGCTGGCTGGCTGAGTACTCAACTGGTACCTTGTCACTGATAAACTGGTTAACTGGAACCTGTTTTCTGGCTGCCTTGAGTATTAACTGGAGCTGTATGACAAACGATGCTTTACTTTGCTTTTTATAACATGTGAAAATGCATATGTGTATTTAGGCATAAGTGCATGGATGTGTATGTGTAGGTATACATGGGGAATGTTTTTTGCAGATGGTGTTTATTGACGAGTAAATTTGTGAAATCTAAAATCTGTATGGAAAAAAGACTATGGAAAATATGCTTTTGTTATTAATGATAAAATGAAAATTTGCAAGAATGATGAAGCAAATTGTGTTTGTCTCCTTTTGATCATTGATTCTAGGACAAATATTATATGATTAGCAAAACTACATGGAACTAGTTGAAAACAAAAACAAAAACAATATAAAATTTACATCAGGGGAGGTCAATAAAATGATAAATTTGCATTCTTCTAAACCAATTAAAGTTATTGGATACTTTGATACAAGAGCAAAATTATTCATCATCATTATCATCATCGTTTTCCGTCCGTTTTCCATGCTGGCATGGGTTGGACGGGTGATTTTTGCCCGCGTCGATTCCTCATTGGAGTCACCACTCTCCTAGACGGGTCTATGGCTGGATGCCCTTCCTATCACCAACCACTTTACAGAGTGTACTGGGTGCGTTTTGTCATGACACCGACACTAGAAAGGTTGTCATGCCCATGGCACAACTAGAGAGCCCTCATATATATATATATATATATATATCATCATCATCATCATCCTTGTTTTACATCCGTTTTCCATGCTGGCATGAGTTGGATGAGTGATTTACGCTCGCGTCGATTCCTGATTGGTGTCACAACTCTCCTAGATGGGTCGGTGGCCCACGTCTTGCTCGTATGTTTCATTTGGATTGGTTTCTACAGCTGGATGCCCTTCCTATCACCAACCACTTTTCAGAGTGTATTGAGTGCATTTTATAGTGACACCAACACTAGAGAGGTTGTCATACCTATGACACGAGTAAAGAGCCTTCTTTACCCTACGTTTTCTCCGTTCAATTGTCGACCACTTTACAGAGTGTACTGGGTGTATTTTATCGTGTCACCAACACTAGAGAAGATGCCTCGGTCTCCTCTAGGCTAAAGAGTCCTCTCTACGCTACAGAGTCTCCATCCTGTGAAGGGCAAACATGACCTGAGGGTGTGAAATAGAGGGTGAGTGATGCATGAGGGGGTGTATTGATTGGATGGTCGTGGGAGAGGGACGTCTTCTGCGGGACAAAGAGTCCTATGTACTCTCTATTCTGTGGAGAAGGGGAAATATAGTCAGAGAGTGTGGGTGGGAAGAGCAAGAAAAGTGGATGTGAAAACAATGCCAGTGATCAACAACACACAGAATATGAGAAATAGCATTAAATCAAAGTAAGTGGCCAAAGGGGGAAACTAGCTTGAAACAATAGGGAAAGATAATTTCAATCAATTCACATTCTTTTAAATAATTAATTAGCATTTTAGTTAATAAAACATTTTACCACAACCTTTCCAATTTCTGGTTATTTTCCTATATTACTCATTCATAAGATTTTACTCTAAAGGAGTAATAGGTCATCAACACACAGTGGTTTCCAGGAATAGTTATATCTATGAAGATAAATCAAGAATAAATGGATGCAAGGATATTTTTCTCTGTATCTTGTAGATGTATACTTAAGTTGGGTATTTAAGATACTGCTCTACATACGTGGTTCGATCAATAATCTCTAAGACTCGATAAGAAAAAAGTTATAATGTTCAAACAAACTTTATTTTAAACAA
>JAOPJM010001292.1:583424-594930 GCA_027124095.1 Muusoctopus leioderma
TGACAGGAAGAGCATCCGACCGTAAAATGCTGCCTCAAGAAATCTCCATCCAACCCATGCTAGCATGGAAACACGGAAATAAAAACGATGATGATGATAACGATGATGATGATGTTGATGATGATGATTTAACAAATTTTTTCATTTCAATAATTTCTTTTTTCTTTAAATGTATATTGCGTTTTCCATTTTCTTCAGTACTTAAGCACCGAGCAGAAGTTCTTTGTTCACATTATTTACCAACTTACTCCGAAAGGAATATTCTTACTATTTCAAAATTGCTTATATTTATTTTGGTGGCTGTACCACATCATTAGAGAGAGAGAGAGAGATGAGAGAGACAGAGAGATAAAAGGGGAGAGAGAGATAGAGAGAGCGGGAGGGAGGTAACGAGATTGCTCCATAACTGAAACATTTTTTTTTTTCGCTGCACTTTGAATTGCTGCTGCTGCTGCCACCTTTTACTTGTTGTTAAATCAATATCATTTAATGTATTATCTATACTTGAACATCTCACTTTGAACTGATCATGAATACAAACACAAAACTGAATGAATTCAATGTGTATTTTGTAAGCATATCGCTCAACGGATTCAATGTAAGTTAGATTAACAAGAAAATTTGTGTCAATTCAGTAAGAGTAAAAAGCAGCTGATAAAGTATGTGTAAACATTGACTTTTTCAGATAGTATCATTCAGTAAAAAATAAAAAAAATGAAATAAAAATATATATATATATATATATATATATATAATAAAATAAGAGAGAAAATAAACCAATGTTAAAAGGCCTTGCTATATAAATTAAGTAAAGATCTCTAAGTTCACCAAAGTCAAGCTGAGGGGCTCCTCCAGCTATTACTTGTATTATGTGCTTAATGCCCTTGGGGGTGAATTCTCAAAGAAAGGAGGTACATACAATCATATATACTGAATAGCTCTAAAAACTTGCTGAAAGCATTGTAACAAGCTAGAATGGCTGTTTATTTACTGATCTATTATTTTGATAGGCAAGTGTATTCAAAAATCGTGTAAGAGCCATATTGAGTAATAAAAGACATTAGTACCTCTTCATGGTGAATATATGTTTATTTTCTCCAGAGTTACAAAAGAGACGGCTTTCTGATTGTAGAGTCAGACTTTCCTCAAAGTGTGGTGTGCTTTCTGGGGGGAAATCTTATGACTATTAGAACTTTCAGAATTGAATGGCCAAAATAAGACTAGATTTTTAATAAATAAATACATCAAATTAAAAAAATTAAAATAAATAAATAAACCTTAGAATTTACTCTTTTACTGGTTTCAGTCATTAGGCTGCGGCCATACTGGGACACTGCCTTGAAGGGTTTAGTTGATCAAATCAATTTATTTATTTTTAAGCCTGGTACTTATTCCATCAGTCTCTATTTGCTGAACCGCTAAGTTATGGGACTCAAACCTTCGAGTGGGACTGAACTCAAAACCATGTGGTGGCGAAGTGAACTTCTTAATCACACAGCCATGCTTACACCTATAAAATTGCCCATTTTTGTCAGATTTTTCAAACAGGAAGTGACCTTTGAGAAATGCCAACACACTTACATTAAAATGATTTATTAAAGGGTATGGATGAAGCTAAATGCATTTTGTTTGTTTTCATATTTACAATAGTATTAAGAGCAATGCCAACCAAAGCAGGACATCAATACAGAACAGTAAGGCACCATGCTAGATAACATAGCAGTGCCCCAGCATAGCCACGACCGACAGATGGGAACAAGTAAAAAATAAAATACAGCTGGACAAGCCAATGAGGAAGTTGCTATGTGGTCATTTAACCTTCTAGTAATAGTAGCCAAATCTTCCTCAAATAACATCCGGCTGTTTTTCTTTTTTTTTAAAAGTACACATTGGATAATATAGTCCTGGATAAACAAAATGACAGGATGGTCACAGCTGGAATGCTTTTGATAGAAGGTCTGCTCATTTAGAGCTAACCTTGAGCTAAACAATACATGGTAGGCTCTTTACTGTCTTGGCCACTTTCATCACCTTAAACTGAATATAAATAACAAGGAAACCATCAGATATTCACACTTAGTATTGACTCTGAATATCAGTTGTTCTTTTAACCAGCTCTTCCCCTTGGCTAAGAAGAAACCAGCTTTTTTCATTGGCCGAGACGAGAAGAAACCAGCTCTCCTTATTGGCTGAGAAGAAACCAACTCTATTGGCCAAGAAGAAGCCAGTTCTCCTCATTGCTTGATAACCAGCTCTCTGCATTGGCTAAAAAGAAACTAGCTCTCCTCATTGGCTGAGAAGAAAGTAGCTATCTTTACTGGCCGAAAGAAACCAGATCACCCTATTAGCCAAAGAGAAGCCAGCTCTTTCCATTGGCCAAGAAAAAACCCAGCTCTCCCCATTTATCAAGAAGGAACCAGCTCTCCTCATTAGCCGAGAACAAACTTGAAGTAATAAATGAATGTCTACTTTATTAAGTTTAATTTATTATTTATTTTTTTTTGGTGTGTGGTTTTACATTCCCATTTCCCATACTTAAAATAATCAGTATGGTTGGTGTCAGGAAGAGCATCCGGGCTGTAAAATACTGCCTCAAAAATCTCCGTCCAACCCATGCCAGCATGGAAACATGGACGTAAAAATGAAATGAATAATCAAGTTTTTTGTTTGTATCTAATATTTAATTTATTATATTGTTAGTTGTTGTTGTTGTAGCCAAAGAGTTAGTCACAGCTGTAGTTTCCTCCTCATAATCCTCTAAACCTTCAGACTGAAGTGCATTATTATTCTATTTAAGAGATTTAAAAGACATATTTCATCATAAATTCGCAGAATGGGCATCAGACAGGACAAAGACACCTTAAGCTAGAATATGTTTTATGACCTCAAACAAAACTCAGTCAACATAGGAGCCACCGACTTGCTAGAAATGGCAGCTAAATATTCCCCTCAAATCAGACCTTATCATCTTAAAATAAATGAAAGATGTGTTAAAAAAAGTAGTCTTAGATATGCTGTGTGAAAAGGAAGGCGGAATGGTCTTGGCTGGAACATTTTATCATAGGCCTGTTGGATCAGACCTGACCTGGGGCTAAACAACAACAACACCACCAGCACCACCAACAACAACAAACTCTGAGAATGGTTCTTCACAGATCTAAAGAGACAAACTTTTCAAGCTACACCAATGCCCACCTGAAATAAAACAGTTCTTGCTTAAACAAAATTTTACCAATTCCATGAAATTAACGACATTGTTCCGAATTATTCTAAATGAATAAAGCAAAAAGAATATGCAGCATGGCAGGCTGCCATGAGGAAATATCTGACATTTTGGACAAAGTCCTTTATTGGTGACTGAAACACTAGATACTTCCTAGTGTTCTCTGCACTCTGCCCCCAAGTATCCATCCACCCACTTCCCGATAACCGAACACACCTCATTTTTTACCCTACAGACTCTACTGACTCTCACTAACACAGACTCACATTGGTCTCGTTAAATCTTTAGTAATTCTATACAAGACTGCCCCTTAAAACATTGCATTTATCTCCAAATAGAACAAAACATCATGTCTATATAGTATAAGTGGCTGAGCATTCCACAGACACTTGTACCCTTAACCCTTTCATTACTATATTTTTAATGAAATACACTGGTTAAGATTTTCATTTCATTATGAAAATAATCAAGAATTTGGAGGGATTTAGTAAAATAACTAAATTTCTTGTCATTAAGTTGGTGTTTGGAACATAAGTTAATAAAAAGTTCTCACGTAAAATTATAATGGAAAGTTTAAATTTAAATACAACTTTAAAACAAATGGGTTTTTACCATAGAAACAGGGGCGGTTTCAGGCGGGTTGGTATCAATAGGGTTAATGTAATACTTGGGTAGAAATCAGTGCGATACAGTATGTGACAAGGCTGGGCTTCTCGAAAGAACTTTGCCATGGGACTTGGAGAACTTGATCGTGAGACTTACAGTTTACAAAGAGAAGCTGTGTGTCTCCTTTACTCTTCAATTTTATCCAAAGTACCAAATTCTGGCAGTGAGCAACTAAAACACATCAGCTGTGCAAACGATTTTACAGTTTTGGGTTCAAAAACCTTGGCCTGGGCTTAGTCACTGCCGAACCTGATTCAATTTTTTGCAGGTAGAGGATTGCAAATCTCGGCCCCTAAATTGATTGTGACTTTGTTTAACCCTCAAACTACCCAGTTCCATCATCATTCCCAAGTCCAAGTGTCTTGCTATATACTATCTCAGGAGCAACAACCCAAGATAGTAGGAGTCACATTTGACACAATGCTCACTTTATCACCACACTGTAGAAGGAATGACAAGTCATACTCAACAAAGAAACAACATTCTTAAGTCATTGGCCTGCAGTACTTGGGGACAGGACGAATTCACATTTATAGCAAAGACATTCTAGCTGTGACCATCCCGCCTTTAATTCAAACATACTGTATCGAGAACCAAAATTATCCCTTCCTGCTGTTCAACCCTAGGTCAGCCCTGATTGAGAAGTACTATGATCAAAAGGCATTCCAGCCATGGTTATCCTGTCTTTTATTCAAACATACTTAGTGTATTGAGAATCATACCATAAAATATGTCCTTCCTGTTGTTGTTGTTGTTGTTGTTGTTGTTGTAGTTGTTTAGCCGTAGATCGGCCCTGATTAAGCAGAATTATGATCAAAGGCATTGCAGCCAAAACCATCCTGTCTTTTTAGGGGTATGAAGGACCAGAGCATCTAATGTGTCCTGTCCTTATACAAGACGGCAGGGTGCGATATGAGGGATATTTGGCTGTTATTTCGGGTATGTTGGATGACCACATAGAGGCTCCCTCCCTTGTTGGCTCCAGAGAAACAAAGTATTTCATGAATGTGGAATTTTAAAATAACTTACACAACATTTTGAAAATTATTTTGTAAATTTTCCCAGCATTATAATTCTGAATTTAACGTCAGAGACAATGAAAAAATTGTATGTGTGTATGTATATGTATGTGTGTGTATGAATATGAATGTGTATATGCATATTATGCACACATGTGTGAGTGTATATGTAAGCATATGAATATATGCGTGTATACATATAAGTGTGTGTGTGTGTGTATAAGCATATGAATACATGTGTGTGTGTGTGTGTGTGTGTATGAATGTATATGTGTGTGTATGTATATGAAAGTGTATGCGTGTGTGAGGTATATGAATGTGCATGTATGTATATGTATATATGCATATTGGATATGTGCCTGTGTGTGTGTGTGTGTGTTTATATGTGTGTACATTTGAATGTATTAATGTGTGTGTATGTATGTCTGGATATGAAAGTGTAAGTGTGTATGTATATGAATATGCATGTATGCGTGTAAGTATATGAAAGTGTATATATATATATGTATATATGCATATTGGATATGTGCCTGTGTCTGTATAAGTATGTGCAAGCCTATAAATGTGTGCATGTGTGCATTTACATGTATTTATGTGTGTTTGGATATGAATGTGTGCATGTATGTATATATACACATATTTGATGTGTGTGTGTGTGTTTTCATGACCAGTGTTTTCATGTGCAGCTGTGGCCTACTACATGTTACTGTGTGTTTAATTTGAAATTCAAATGTATAATAAGCAGAACACCTTACCCACTGTCCTGAAATAACAGGTGTGTAGCAGTCTAACATTAATAGCTCCATACATTTGTCAGCTCAACAAACATGTGGCAACATATGTCGTAAGTTCTTCTGGCACAGCCTGGAATTTATGTCTTCGAGTTAAAACATATTCTAGTCAGAGTAGAAAGGGCAGTAGTATCCATCACACTTTTTCCGGGTCTCTGTGACTGGCGGGAGGAAAGAAGCAAATTATCCTCAGACCAGAGACCTGGCCCAAATGCTTGCAACAGAATGGACTCCGCTAAAGGCACACAAGAGCCAGGTGGTGTTGAACCGGATGATGGATTAAGTCTATGACCACAAAACAGGAGCAATCCCTCCAGCAGGCTTCCACACATTTTCCATTATATTAACCCTTTCATTACCATATTTCTAATGAAATACATTGCCTATGATTTTCAATTAATTTTGAAAATAATCAAGAATAAGGAGGGATTTAGTAAAATAAGTAACTTTCTCGTTATTAAGTTGGTGTTTGGAACATAACAAAACGTTCTTACATAAAATTATAATGTAAGGTTTAAATTTAGATATGAACACTTTAAAACAAATGGCTTTTTTTTTATCATAGAACCAGGGGTGGTTTGGTATCAAAAGGGTTAAACATCTCACAAAAACACAGAGTCAAAATATGAACTGACTCTCAGTGGAGAGAGATGTAATCAGGGGTGTAAAACAATGAGAAATTCTCAGCAAATGTAACATTTGGCCTAGTTTTACACTTACTTATAAGAAAAGCACTTTTGGCTCTGAGAAACATAAGAATACCACCCCCCCCCGCCCACATAATTGTAAAACATCATATATTTTACACCAACCAGTGAAAATTATTTTACATTTACTTGGTGATTCTCCCATCACCACTTTGGCAAGTATGGTGAAGTCTATGCTTCACTGACAGGGTTGTAATTCCAAAACATCTCCAGAGTTAACTCCTGTACTTACCAAAATAATTAAAATGATACAGGCAAGCCTCAATTAGTACGAATAATCAATCCTATAAAAACCTCGCACTAATTGAATTCATACTATTCAGACTTACCATATCATATAAGATACAGTAATTGGTTCCAACCCAATGAAGATGTGCAACAAATATGTTAAGAAACAGTTGTCAGTGCTTATCGTTTCCCTGGACCCCCATGAAAGTTCCCATGAGTTGGAGAAGTACTCCATCAGGGACGACCAACCTGGGACTAAACAATAACTAAAGGAACTACGAACCGAGGAGAGAGAGCCTCTGAGTGGTCACTCAAACTGCTAGAAATAACAGTAAAATCTCCTTCAAATCACATACCCTATCGTTTTAAAAAAGGATTTGTTCATCTCACGATATCCGATGACTCATCAGATAACGTGGGACGAACAAATTTTAATTTTCGCACCAAAAAAAAAAAGATTCCTACTAAATTGAATTTAGTCTCATACTAAATGAAAAATGATATCATTTTATAATTCATACTAAATCGAAGACGTACTAATTAAGGCTTGGCTGTATTAGTCAATGACTGGTAGCTTTCCCCCACTCAGTACTTAATTGTTTCTAGTTAGCTTTTAATTTTATATTCTCTGCATTAAACAGTGCAACACTGACTTAACTATTCTTGTGAAGGTGTGTGGCCTAGTGGTTAGGGTGTTTGGCTCATGATTGTAAGGTTGCGGGTTCAATTACCATCACCCATATTGTACCCCACCCCACACCCCTGCACTAACCACATTTCCCAGTCCTTCCTCCTCCAGAACATCAACCCTCTGGGACTCTCTCTCACCCCCTACTTCCCATGTTTTTCCTGCAGCCATCAACTTGCAACTGTCCAAGAGGAACATTAGCCTCATCAATCTCACCAGCCTTGGAGGGCCTGCAAATGCCATGGGTGCAACCCTTTCTTCTGAACCAAATGCCATGGGTGCAACCCTTTCTTCTGAACCAAATGCCATGGGTGCAACCCTTTCTTCTGAACCAAACTATTAAAAAAACAAATTTAGAGAGATGCTACCTAGTTACCCTATTTGCACAATGTAGCAGTGAAATTTCTCTCAACAAACTCCCAATCATCATCATCATCGTTTTTACGTCCCTGTTTCCATGCTAACAATGGATTAGACGGAGATTTCTTGGGGCAGTATTTTATGGTCGGATGCCCTTCCTGTCACCAACCATACTGATTTAAATATGGGAGTCATACTACCGAACTATGAAACGCAATATTGTTGGAAATGTAGATTTACATGAGTTAAATCTTAAATCTTAAAACAGCAAGCCCCTAAGATAGAGCTGGGATGGCTACAGCTAATACACTAATCAAATCTTTAAATAGATACCTCGATTGCATGTGACAAGAGATCCTCAACAAAGGCTATCAAGTAAATTAAAAGGATATTTTGACCAATCACAGGCTCACTGGAGAGTAAAGCTGTCTGGTTTTGTTTGTTTGTTTCTGTTTTATTTCATTTTGTTTTTCACGGCAATTCAATGACCTCAGCATTTCGTTATGAATCACAAGACTCAGTATGGAACAACAACAACAATGATATACTTTACACTAAGCAGGCTTTTGTTTTGAGAAAGAAAAAAAAAAGGAGTGGAATGAAAGAAGAAAATTAAATATAGTATTTTCATTGTGATGCTCTGGGATGTATGTGTATAAATATGTACGGCAAATAAATACATGACACTATTTTATTCTGAGTTGTGGAGAAATTTGTAGAAAATAAACATAGCTTGGAAATAAAGTTAAAATGCATCCATGCATGATCTCACATTGGTCTTGACAAATGATGGTTCCAGTTGTTCAATCAGTGGAACTTTCTAATTATTGTATAAGTGGCTGAGTATTCCACAGACACTTGTGCCCTTAACATAATCCTCAGACAGAATGAGTGTAAACACTGCATACGACAAGGCTAGTCCTTCAAATTACAGGTACAGTGCATCTTGTATTAGTGTAAGTGGCTGAATATTCCAAAGATACGTGTAACCTTAATACAATCTTCAAGGAGGATTAGCACAACACTATATATGACAAGGCTAGCCCTTCGAATTACAGGTACAGTCCATTGTTAGGTGTCTTATTTCTGGATGTGAACACAGTCCCAAACTGGGATTCAACTTGGAATAATAACGTTCTTATAAAAGTTCTACTTTGAAACCAGTCTGGATGTCTGCATAGTCTCCAGACTGGATTGAAACTAAGAATATTTATAAGAACATTATTACCTTTAGTTTAGAAATAAAGGATTCGAAGTTCAAATCCAGTCTGAGAGGAGTGTGTATAATAAAATCACTCAGAATGAACAGAGACGTGGGGGGGGGGGGTAACACGAAATATTGTAAAACATTCAGTCTGGCGTTCTACCAACCCTAAACACCAATAAAATATCAGAGAACATTAAGCAAAACTGATTATTTTTTTCATGGCTTAATCATGGGAGGAAGGGCAATGCTCATAACTCTTATCAGGGCCTCTGAGACTAGTGGGAGGAAGTTGTGCTCAGACAGGAGACTTGGCCTGAATGCATGCAACAAGGACCAGGTGGTGAGGTTAAACTGGGTGATGGATTAAGTCTACCACTCAAGAACAACCACAGTCTCCCAACAAGCTTCCTTCTACAAAGTTCCCCTCACAAGGCTTTTGGTTGAACCGAGGCTTTGGTAGAAGACACTGGGGGATTGAACCCAAGACCACATAGTTGTGAAGCAAACTTCTTAACAACCACACAGCCATGCCTGCTTAATGTGTCTAAACTCTAAGAAGTGTGAGAACATACATGAAAGAATCCCTCATCTGGTGGACATAAATTAAGTCTGTCTTGAGCCCTTTTTTATGGGCCCATTAGAGCCACATCTTATCCCGGTTTCCGTGGCATTAAGCAACTGAGAGTACAAGACTCCACTCTGAAAGGGACACCAGTCTGTCGCAGGTTTATCCCCCAGCTGCTGCTCATACTCATTTTCAGCTGAGTGGAGAGGAGCAACGTGAAATAAAGTGCCTTGCTCAAGGACACAACAGGCCGCCCTGTCTGGGAATCGAACCTACGTCATTACAATCATGAGCTCAATCGCCTAACCACTAGGCCACGTACCTTCAGTGGAAATAAATACTCTGGTTGAAGTGTCCAGAAACAGAAGTCAGGTGAGTAGTTGGTGTTGGGGCAGTCAAAGTGTGTCAGTGTAAATGTCACCCATAACACAAACAAACAAAAAACAACATCTATTCTCAAACAACAACAACAAGAAAAAATGTCACTGCAACGCAATAATCAATGCATGTATTGCTAACAAAATATTAGCATTATTTAGTCAGAAAATGTCATTACAATACAGTCGATAGATTTGTTTCAAACTTACACCATCAACACAACATGACATGACATTTCGTTTTACTTTAGTTTTGCGGGCCAATGAGGAAGTGTCTAATGTGGTCACTCAATCTGCTAGAAACAGCAGCCAAATTTCCCTCAAATCACACCACACTCCCCACCACTGGGGGTGGTCGATTGGCAGAATCAGAAGAGCAGTGTTGCACAAAACATTTTGTGGTATTTTGCTTCAACCCTTTACGTTTTGAGTTCAAATCCTACTTAGATCAACTTTCTTTTTTTTCCCCTTCCGAAGTCAATAAAGTACTGGTGCCAATATAATCAGTTAAAACCTTTGAAAACGGTGCTCCAGCTTGGCTCCAGCCCAATGCATGAAACCAGAAAAAAAAATGCTGTCTTAAATAAAGAACGACACATTTGATAATGTAGCCCTAGATACACTGCCTGGAAAAATAAATAAATAAAAGGACAGAATATGTCAATATTTGACTGAAACAAGAAATAAATTGGAACTCTCCTCCTAGCCATGTCACCATTCATGAAACTTTCAAGCAATTTAAAGTTACAGGCTCAGTTTGAAGACCTGCCTTGGTCTGGAAGGCCAAACAGTCTCAGTGAAACACAGCCATCTGTTACCATTCATTTTCAACAAAATCCGCACAGTCTAATACGTTAGGCTTCAAAGTTGTTCTCCATCTCTTGGAGCTCTATTCAAATGTGCCTAAAATCTAGTGTCACGAAAAGTTCAGAAATTATCTAACGATGATAAATGTACAAGATGCATGATGTGTGAACAAGTAATTGACTCAATACAGACTACCTTAGAAATATGTTATTCGGTGATGAAGCTATCTTTCATGTAGGGAACCCTGTCAAGTATGGGGTTATGAAAATTCTCACGAAACACTTGATCGTTGCTTTCAATCGCCAAATGTTACTGTTTTGTTTAAGCTATATAACACGCATCTTTTTGGTCCCTATTGGTTTTCACACCACTATAAAAAAGAATACCTACATGGAGTTCTTGAAAAATGTTTTGGTACCAGACAGGAAAAGGAAAAGAATATTCTTGAGCACCTTTCTACAGCAAGATGACACGCCTCCATACTGATGTCTCAGTGTACGCTAATTTCTTAATGCACAATTTCCAAGACAATGGTTGGGTAGAGATAGAAGGAACATTTGGTCACCCAAATCTGTCCTGATTTCACTCCCTTGGATTTCTTCTTTTGAAGCTATCTCCGTGATCAGGTCTACAGAACTGCAAGCACAGATATTGAGAATTTAAAGCGAAGAATCGATGAAGCAGTCATGAAAATTCGAACCACAATGTTCATGACGAATTCGATTTTAGCATTTGAAAAAAGATGTCGATTATTTATTGAGGATGGTGGTGGATATTTTGAATCCTATACTAAATAAAATAACATTAATTGTTTATTAAAGAAATATGCACTTTTTCTTTCTACATTTGTTCATTTACATACATACAT
>JAOPJM010001292.1:627116-646602 GCA_027124095.1 Muusoctopus leioderma
ATATATATATATATGTATGTATATATAATCAATACTATTATCATAGCAAAAGTATTCTTGGCACAAGTGATAAGGCTAATTCTTGAAATTTGTAATGAACACAACATGGAAAAATGAAGAGTGAATAGTATTCAAGTAATAATAGTTCTTGGAGATAATTGATACATTTCAAATATGTCATATTGTCTAGTTAAAGCTCTTCGTGTATAGAATATGAATAAGAAAGCTTTTGAATATTATTTCAGATTATTGAATCTGAAATAACTCCCATGTTATAAGGGACAGCTCTCTAGTGGTGTTTTAAGGTCTGGTGCATTGTACCTAACTCTTTCCCCATTGCTCTCTCTTACATCACTCAACTATTTACACTCTCAGGTCACGTTTACCATCAAAGACCGGAGACTATGTAGAGTAGAGAGGACTCTGTAGCCTACAAGAGATGAGGCATCCTCTCGAGCGCTGGAGCCATGATAAAATGCACCCAGTGCTCTCTGTAAAGTGCTTGGCAATCAGACAGAGACAGCTTAGGGTAGAGAGGACTCTTTAATTGTGTCTTGGACATGACAACCTTTCTAGTGTTGGTGCCATGATAACATGCACCCAGTACACTCTGTAAAGTGTTTGGTGATAGGAAGGACATCCAGCCAGAGAAAACATGCCAAATGAAACGTATGAGTGAGACGTGGGCTGCCGGCCCATCTAGGAGAGTGGTGATTCCAAATCAGGACCTGACACAGTCTAAAATCACCCATCCAACCTATGCCAGCATGGAAAGCAGATGTGAAAAGGTGAGATGTTGACTCGGAATGTAGGTACTGTCACTATCTACCCTATAACAATAAAGCAATGCTCTGCAGGTTGATGGCAGAATCGGTAGCACATCAGACAAAATACCTTGCAGTTGGTATTTGGTTACGTTATGTTCTGAGTTCAGATCCTGCCCAGGTCCACTTTACCTTACATCTTTCTGAGGCCGATAAAATAAATAATGGAATCGGTGTAATGGACAAATATCCTAGAAAGCAGTGCCCTATCATGGCCACAGTCCAATGACTGAAACCTGTAAAAGAATAAAATAATAAGATGTGTGAATTTTCATAATATCAAGTTAAGAATTGAAAAGGTTGTGTGTAGGGGTGGGGAAAACAATAAAAAGTAACGACCATTTCATTACAATGACATTGATGGATGCCATGGTGTGATTATTGTTAATAGATGTAATAAAGGTAATCAGGCATGGAGTGATGATGTAAAGGTAGATAGCTACATTTAAAAGGCCAGAATTAAAGGTAGGCAAGCAGGACTAATTATCCTAGTGACAGTTGATTGGGGTCACATGAGAAAGTATTAAGAAATACATGTTGCAATTAGAATTTATTTTCCTTCCTTAAATTTTTTCAAATATTTTTAAGATGTGTAGTAGTAGTAATTTTTTTTTAAAGTTTTTATCTTTTTGTTGATGATGTCTACAGTTTAGAATAGGAATACCATTTTTATTTTTTATTTTTTTTAAATTTATTTTACATAGTGAATCTGTATATCATTAGTTGAAATTATCTGATATCACAAAGATACGGCTCAATAATTTATATAGTGTGTAGTGTGTATGGATAAAAGAATTTATTTCACTATTGCTCTGCTTGATTTAGCTTTAGCCATTTCTAGCAGTTAAACTATAGTAGTTGCTTTTAAATTTCATTACTCTGGCATTTTTAAATTTTATATTTTTCAGAAAAATTTCTTTCAGTATCAATATCATTTTAAGACATCAGTCATTGAATGTAGTTCGCTAATGTTTTAATACTTAAGATTCTTTTTTTTTTTTTTTTTTTTTCCTACTTGGAGTTGTACTCAGTTTCATTGTGGGAGTAAAATCATGGTTATTCAAAAACAAAAGGAAAAATAAAGTTAACTCATTTTCAATATTTTGGAATCATTGAAAGCTCTTGACATTTAAGTGGATGTTCTTGATAAATTAGGATGGGGTTTATTAAAAATTTTATAAGATTTGGTAAGTTGGAATAACAATGAGTTGTAAGAATAATGAGCTCAGTTTTTTTAACTGATTTGAGAATATAATTTTGAAATGGAATAACAACAACAACAAAAAAGTATACAATTACAATAAGTGCAAATTATTATTATTATTGTTTTAACTTTCTTCTGTATGAAAAGAAATACTAAAACCCAATTTGACAGAGAATATGTGTATGCTGATGATATTGAATAGAATTAGTATCCATTGAGTTGTGGGCGATTTATTTTCAAACAGACATGACATTCTAAACTACTATTACATATCCTGTATAGCCAATCTGCTTTCTCTGCGCTAAAGTTATAAATTTTTTTTTTTTTATAAATTTAAATATTTACAAATTTTGTCAAATCAAATATGCAGTTAATATTGTTTCTACTAGTATTGTTTTCTTTAACCATTTAAAAAAAAAAAAAAATAAACAATTTCTTACTTGCTATGTTCTAAACTTTGCCAGCATCAAAAATCCTTTCTGAGTTGCTTATGTTAACAAATCTATCACCTTTTTTTTTTTTTTCATTCTCTCTCTTACAATTTTTTTTTTTTTCTAAACTCCTTTTTTATTTCATTCTGTGCATCCGTTTTTCATCTTCTTCTCTGCTGATATATATCTCTCCCACATGCAGTCTTTGTTGGATTTGCTCGACATTCAGGAGGCAATCAGAGACTTAGAAAACTGTACTGCTGCGCTACACAGCGACTACGACGATGACACCGACTCAGACTCGGTTACAAGTCAAAAGGGTTCTAACCAGGCAAGACTGATCACCTCCATACTTAACAATCTCCTCCTCCTCCTACTCTTCCTCCTCTTTTCCTCTTCAGTGTTGTTTAATAATTTAGTCATGTTACTACTACTATTAACTCACATACTGCTGGGCTAACGACACCTTGCAAGCAGTTGCACCAAGGTTCCGCTTTGAGCACAATTCACCAGGGTCACCTCAAATCTTGCTTCTATTTTTTCCTGCTTGCTAATTTCTTTGATGTTAATTATAAAATTGAAGCCACTCTTTCTTTCTAGAAAAACAAATGTCTCTTAAATGTGTAAATCTAATTTTCTAACTGTAGACATAAGTGTGACAAAGGTTTGATACGACGGCATCAAATTATATCAGACTTGCTATTATGATACTTAAAGGTTATTAAAAGAACGAAGAAAAACTGGTAGTAGTAGTATCTGGTCAGTGAGAAACATTTACTGATTTGTTTGTTTTTATATTTGTGATCATATAATAATGTCCTCTCTCAAATACTTAGAATTCGATAACATCTTAGCATTTTCATTATTTAACTCTTAACATCCTGTAAAAAAATTTCTAAGACCTGTAATGATTGAGCAGAAAATGCCTAAAAATGGGGTTTTTTCAGCTTAATTATTATGAAATTTACAGGTAAGAAACGCAGGTGCTTGAGGTGTTTTCACACAAAAATAGTTCACGTTCACCATATATATAGTTCAATAATTCATATTAATTTTATGATGTGGTATCGTGTGGAACGGGGTCTTACAGGATGTTAAGAGTTAAAGATATATTCCTGTTAAACCAGGATTTCCTGGAATGGTAATAATGCACTGGTAGCTGGTGTATTACGTCTTTCAAAACTCGCGAACGTGCTGACCTCCCAAACCACCACTAACTTTAAAAGATGCATTCTGTCTGCATTCGTGCAACACAATGCTGAAAAACATTTCTTACTTACTTATCTGATGACCTGGTGTGGAGGATTCTTTCTTAAATGATTGGGTATTCCAGTATAGTGATCACCTATACAACCCAGTTTCATCTCCATTATGCACTTCAGAAATTAGGAGCCCTTCATGCTTAATCAAGTCATTTAACCTCTTTCTGAATGGTGCGATTTCCTCGGTTGATGCACTGCCTGTTTCACCACGGGTCATTTTAATACCCATTCCATGGTGATTTCTATATCACCATAACTACCTATCACTAGCTTCAAAGTTCTTGATGCCCATATGCCTAGCTAGCTTGGCAGCAGCACTTTGAATTTCTACACCATGGACATTGTTACCACAGGATTGTTGATGGATAAACCACTGCCTCCTCAAGATTTCTATCGTTGGCAATTCTCATATGCTTCCTTGCACCAACAGATGATTATTTAAAATTTACATCAACATTATATTTCAAAGAAAATGCAGTGAGTTTGTCCTTAGCCTTACGCATGTCTGAAATTGTTTGCTTTTTAACATCACACTCTTCACAAACTCTCACCATTGAAGCACCAGTCTCTAACTTCCTTATAAGCTCCAGTTTCTGGTTCACAGATAGGGTCACATACTTCTTTAGACTATTACCCCCCTTTGAAACCATGGCGTAAAATACAAGGCTGAAAGATGCCTAATCATTAAAATATTAACAAAAATTACAGGGCAACATAAGTTGTGTTGTGTTGCATATGGTGGTTATTGTCAGCGTGATCTGCTGAACCTACTAGTTAGCTATAAATATAACTCAAAAATCAACATGCAAACTTTAGGCTACTTTGACCTGACTTTATCTTTGTTTCTGAGTGTATATTATTAGATTTGGAAACAAATTACGGCCAGATTATATCGTGATATTTAAAGAACAGAATTATTACAAAGAAAATCGGTTTCAGTTAATAAATTTTCAACAAATTTATGCATACAACTTCTCACCGTGAAAATTTAGTGTTTATTGGAGTGGAGCGTAAAAGCAAATAAGAGTAAGTCTTATATAAGTATCAGGCTGAATATAGATAGAAAGAAGTGAGGAGAGGAGGAGTAAATGAATTTCATCATCATCATTTTACGTCCGTTTTCCATGCTGGCATGGGTTGGACGGGTGATTTCAGACTGCATCGATTGTGAATGGAGTCACCACTCTCCCAGACAGGTCGGGGGACCACGCCTCATGTTTCGTTTGGCTTGGTTTCTACGGCTGGATGCCCTTCCTAACACCAACCACTTTACAGATGAATTAAAACCACAGCAGTACCCAGTACTCGCCTCACAAAGTACTCTATACTTTGATACCACATTTTGTGGACTTGCATGGTATATATTACCAGAAATGTATCCAGCCTTTATACTCCACCCACCCCTTTGTTTCATGGTTGGTAATAGGGGACTTAAATGTCTCTTGTAGAATGTCCAGGAAGGTCTTATTTTAAATAAGGAGTTATAATGTTCCTCTCCATGTATTGGTGTACTGCTGGTGTCTCGTACATGCATATCCTGATGCAACTTTAAAAACTGCATTCTGGTCCTGATACTGAAACCACAGGAGTCACTGAAGGGTTCATCTGTGCCCCATTAGTGGGTAATCCTGGGAAGCTTCCTAATGCCCATTATTACATTTACTACAAAAAATGCCCCAATTTCATCGAGGCATGTATGAGACCATAGTCCGTCTTCATTTTTCCTTGGTTTATGTTCTATGTAATGATTTATTTGAGCAGTTATTGTCTGGAACATTTCAATAGGAAAAAAATAAAAGGAAATAATTGATTAGTTTCAAGTCATCAGGAAGACTGATTAAGTCCAGCTTCTTCCAAAAAATTTCGAAAAGAAATATTTTTTAAAATTTTTACTCCATTGTGTTTCTGGAATAAATTCATTCTCACTTTCAATATTGCTGTCGGAGTTGCCACCACTGTCAGAAATTGAAATATCTGACTACATCCAACACATGGTTATGCTTGTTGTATTTTCCATTTACTGTCACTTCTTCCAAATATCCACCAAATTCAGAGTCATTACTACTGAATAGTGAAGGCATGTAGCCTAGTGGTTAGGGTGTTGAACTCACAATCGTAAGGTCATGGGTTCGATTCCTGGATTGGGCGGCACGTTGTATCCGTGAGCAATGCACTTCATTTCACATTGCTTCAGTCCACTCAGCTGAAAATATATAGTCACTGGAAAATACGGTGACGCTTCTGTCAGAAGTTGCGACTGACAGGTAGTATTCAGTAATGGAACATAGTTTTTTGGGGTTTGATTAGGAAGATCATCTACAATGTTCTGATCGATCAGGGGAAAAAAACTACTGAAGGTGATATCCATTTGTTTCAAGACCCAAATAGAGGACAGTGGTGTTGCGACTACTGATGAATTTAAAACACTAATGATGAAATGGATATGTATGTGGTGGTTGTGTCATCATGCTGGTAATCATCATCTATTACCTACAAGCTGTAGGTAATAGATGATGGTTTCAATGTTCTGAATCCAAATTCTACTGGGATAGACTTAGCCTTTCATACCTTCAAGTACCAGTCATATACTATAATCCTACACTGAAAAATGTAGCCTTGTATCTTAATTAAGAAACCAGTGTCAAGTCTGGATAAATCCTTTCGGAGATACTTTTGGTTACTTGCATTAGCTTACTAGATTGTATGTTTCCTTTGGATTCAAGACCAACTCATTTTAAACAACTAACATTTTGACAAGCCAAAGAGGGAACCTTCATATGGTCCCTCAACCTGCTAGAAATAGCAGCAAAATATCCCTCAAATAAATAACACTCCACCATCTTTAAAAAAGTTAAGGACCCATTAGATAATGTAGTGATAGACGGGATGGTCACAGGTCTGTTCGATGAGGGTTTACCTGGAGCTTGACAACAACAACAGTAGCCACCCTTCTGTAACATCTATTTACCTTGAGGTGACATCAGCAGGTTGACAGACTCAAGAACATCAAGGAAGAGTTCATTTCGCCTGTATTTTATTCCTTCACGGCGCCAACCAATTTGGCCCGTCACTTGTGATGTTATTTGGCTTGTCTCTTCTTTGCTCTGAAAATATAAAGTGAGAAATGTCTTAAAAAAATATTCGAGATGAAAAAAAAAAAAGAACCAAAAAGGAAAGCAAATCAATTTAGTAACATTTATTTTTTTACAAAAGAACCCAAACAATGAACTAGCATTAAATAATTTATAAAAAGGAAAATTTTTTTTTAAATATTTGAATATGAGATTAACTATAATTTTCTATAACTTATATGACAATAAAAGGAAACTAACAATTGAACAAGAATTCAGAATTTCAATCTAATTAAACTACTGCAAGAAAACATTTCTTGGAAACTACAGAAAAATGGTTTACCTTTCAAACGAGAGAGAGAGAGAGAGAGAGAGGGGGGCTTTTACAAGAAATGCAATTAAGGATAACATACCTGAGATTTGACACCCTGCTGAGTAATGAATGTCTTTAAAATTCCAGTGTCTGTGTTCTGCGGATACCCAAAGTCCAAGATTTCTGGAAAAAAAAAAAAATCAAATAGTGAACAATCGCTTCAAGTCTGGTACACTCTAGTCACGCTTGCTCCATATCTGGTACATTCTAACTGTGTGGTTATTCAATGAACATTTTAAAATAGAAACTTGTGTCAATTTCTGACTAACATCTTGATTGATGTTAGTCCCACACTTATGGATATGTGTGTCTATATATTTATTTGTATGTATTTAGTCTCACTGTGAAATTAAGCCCATGGGAGCCTTTCTGGAAGAAGCTTGGGATGAAGATTGAACCAACTGGTTTTGTTAGAATTTGCTTACCTCTCCCTCGCATGATGACAAGATTGAGTAGCAGCACAACTCATTTACATAATGGTACAAAGTTGACAACCCAGCAATTATTACAAGACTACCAATATGGTGAGAATTATGAATAAATAAATATAGGAACTCATATCCATATTTATTTAGTCCCACTGTGAAATTAGACCCCATGAGGGCCTTTTCAGCAGTTTAGGACAAGGGTTAGCTGTCTTCACACAACAGTCCATTATGATTGTAGCTAACCTCAGTTTATAATACCTCTCCCTACAATACAAACTTATTTACATGTCCCTTAAAAAAAATACATAACCAATTGATTAGGTTAAGGTGCTGAACTACTCCCCACATGTTCAAGAGTTCAAACCTTATTACTACTTCAGCTATAATGTTATGCCCTAGACAAGTCATGGGCAACCTGCAGCCCTTTTGACTTTCTGTATGGCAACACTTAATTCTATGATTATATCAGCATAATAGCTAATTATTAATTTTTTTTCTTTTTCATTTCATTCTTGCTCATTCTCTCGATTGAGGTTTGGTGGTAGCTGGTGTCAAAGGGGGATGTGGCCTGATTCATGATGAGTAATATCTCATGTGACTCGCTGGTCGTAAAAAGGTTGCCCATGCCTGCCCTAGACTATACATAACTGCTTTCTAACTGACAAAAGAATCCACCCTACTTCAGTAGAAAGGACATTGAGTTGTAAAATCAACAACTACAATGATATACAGATTTACAAAACATATACCATCGATGCTGTGGCGTAGGAAAACAAGTGTCAATTAGGTAAAACAAAAAATGTTTAGACAATCTCTTTTTTTCATCTACAAAAGTCACGTTTACCCTCATAGAACGGAGACTATGTAGAGAAGAGAGGGGATCTTTAGCTTGCTAGAGACAAGGTACCCTCTCTAGTGCTGGTGACATGATAAATGCATCCAGTGCACTCTGTAAAGTGTTTGGCGATTGTTCGAAGACAACACAGGGTTGAGAGGGCTCTTTTTGTTGTGTCATGGACATGACAACCTCTCTAGTGTTGGTGCCACGATAAATGCAACCAGTACACTCTGTAAAGTGGTTGGCAATAGGAAGGGCATCCAGCCGTAGAAACCAAGCCAAACGAAACATGTGAGAGGCGTGGTCCCCCAACCCGTCTAGGGGAGTGGTGACTCAATACACAATCGCCGCGGGCCGAAATCACCCGTCCAACCCATGCCAGCATGGAAAACGGACATAAAATGATGATGATGTGTGTGTTTCTTTTCACATAGTTTCATCCTTGACATCACTTAGGCTGCCGGTGTGTGTTGTTTATGTTCCACATAAACAATACGTCCTGCAACTTAGTGGTGTGATGAGTGAAAATCGGTGGAAAAACTACCTTACTTAAAAAAAAATTAATAAGTAAGAGTTGGCAACAGAAAGAGCATTCAGCTGTAGAATATTGCTTCAAAAAATTTGTCCAACCCATGTCACCATGGAAAATCAGACGTAAAAACGATGACGACGATGATCACACACACACACTTCCCTTCATACAAACCTTTACTCCAACTAGTTCAGTAGTAGCTCATCCATTTAGCCACTATCTTGTATGTTTCAATTTTAGTGGTATTTAAAATTTATTTCAGCAAATGCGGCTATATGTAATTGAGCTCTTTGCTAAGCTGTTAATCAGGTTTTCAGTCCTATATAAACTCTTAGCATCCTGTTGGACATGGTTCCACATGATGCCACATCATCAGATTGATATGAATTATTGAACTATATATATATATATAGTGGAAGTGAACTATTTTTGTGTGAAAATGCCCCAAGCACCTGTGTTTCTTACCTGTAAATTTTATAATAAATAAACTACAAAAAGCCCATTTTTTAGGCATTTTCTATCCAATCATTACAGGACTTGGAAAATTTTCAACAGGATGTTAAGAGTTAGTTACACATGAAGTATATTGACAACTGAATATTATTCCTGCCCCTAACAGTTCAATTTTAAAGTGGAAGTGTCACTTACAATGGGAGTGTCATTATTTTGGGCTAGGTTTCAAAAACATTTTGAATTGATAACATTGTGATTAATATGAAATAGGAACAAAAGAATTGTAATGTAGTGTTAAACTGTGTTAATCTCCACTTCATTTCACAGCATATACCTCTTGTGTTCATATTTCTTATATTGTTTATGCTAATGTAGGCTATCACTACCAATGTTTGTGACACTCTTTCTGGGGATCAGTAGTTCAGTGTCTGAATTGTAGAGCCATTTGTACTTTAACAACTAATGTTTGCATATTATATACCCAATATTTAGTTAATGTAAATTGTCTTTTAGATATCATCCATAGAGGCTTCATTTCTGTGAGGATAAAATGCTGGACTGTTGACACATGTTCATACATTCAAGCCCTTATTATTACAACTGTTGCAGTGTGTGTTAGAGATAGCTGCCAAATCCTCCTCAAATCACACCCTACCATCATAAAGTAGTATGACACATTAGATAGACAATATGGTCCTGGGGTGCACTATGTCTAAAAATAAAATAGGATAGTCACAGCTTGAAGGCCTTTGATCATAGGTCTTCTCAATGAGAGCTGCCTTGGAGTTAAACAACAATAAAAACAAGCTCTATACTATTTGATTTGCAATAAGCAGGGGATTGACCTTTAAAAACAATTAACTAAAATATAATCAAATGTCCAAATATACAACAATCATCTCACCCATGCTACTATGGATGTGGTACAGGGTTAAAAAGAGCAAACAAGGTGTGTGTGTGTGTGCATCTGCACACAAGTATGTCTGTTAGTAAATCTTTCATTCTACGTACATACAATCTATATGGATATATATTTCCTTTTTATATGTTTGGCATAGCTGGTGTGTGGTTAAGAGTTCACTTTGCAACCACATGGTTACAGGTTCAGTCCCACTGTGCAACACCTTGAGCAAGTGTCTTTTACTGTGTCCTCAGGTTGACTGATACCTTGTGAGTGAAATTTGGTTGACAGAAACTGTTGGAAGCCCATCGTGTGTGTGTATATGTATATGTATATGTATATGTATATATATATATATATATATATATATATGTGTGTGTAAAATGGTGCGTTGAGTTACGTCCCATAGCCCCCCCCCCCAGTAAAAGTTAGCCATTCAATAAATAGAGATTGATAAAATAATTACCAGACAGAAAGAAGTATTGGGGGTCAATATAATCGAGTGAAATCCTTGAAGGCAGTACTCCAGCATGACCACAGTCCAATGACTGAACCCCATAAGATAAAACTAGTTCATAATAATATCTTGTTACATTATATTTTCTACATCATTTCTTCACTTTTTTTTGTTAATCTAACCTAATAACTATTCTGTTAAAGTCCTCTGTTGCAGAAGAGTTAGCATTAGGGTTATTACTATTTATTAAAAGTAAAATATGCATAGAATGTATGAATAGAGAGACCCATAAAAACCACAGTGAAGGTAACCTGTCTAGGAGAGTAGTAAGTGAATAAAAACTGAAACAGGATAGAATGCACAGTTTTGTCCTGACCTGAAAAACAACCTCTTTAGTGCTGCTGACACAATAAAATACACAACTAGTTCAGTTTCAGTTCAGCTTATTTTGATTTAGAAAATAAAAGTACTAATAAAGAAAATATTTAGTATGTAAGATTGTTAACTTAATATTGGGAAGAGTAAGAGAACAAATAAAGTTTACATCATAACTATAGCTGGAGGATACCCAGAATAGAATATTTGGCACCATGGTTTGTTAGATCTAGAAAGGATATAGAATGGGATATACTTTAAGTATTGTGGTTAGACTCAGGAGATATACTCTCAACATTCTGAGTAGTTAGATGAAAAAGATATATAGAATGAAATATAAGGCCAGTGTTGTGGTTAGTTGTGGACATAGCATGGTTGAATGGTTAAGAAGTTTGCTTCACAATCACAAGGTTGCAAGTTAGATCCCAGCAAGTTCGCTCCCACTGCGTGGCATCTCAGGCAAGTGTCTTTACCATAGCCTCTGGTTGGCCCGAGCCTTGTGAGTGAAATTGGGTTGAGAGAGATTGTGCAGAACCCCGTCGGATGGATTGTAACTGTAACTTAAGGGTGCAGCCTTATCACATTGCGTCACACTGATTCTACCTCAAGATTACATTAAGGGTTCACGTCTGTGGAATACTCAGCCACTTACACGTTAATTCAATGAGCTAGTAGTTCAGTTGATTGAACAACTGAGCACTCATTGTCTGGAGTTCAGACAGAGATCCATTTACTGTGGTTAGTTGTAAGTAGAAGCTATAAGACCAGTATTGTAATTAATTCAACCTAGATGTTATAAGTTTTTATTATGTAAGGCAGCTATCCTTATTGAAAAAAATTAACAATGGAAAAGAAGAGGTTAGTTGTAATATACAGTGAGAAATTGTAAACCCATGGATAAAAAAAAATCTACTTCAAATTGATGGTGGGATTTTTATATCAAAACAAGTTCATATCACTCTTCAATCACTATATTTGATCATTAGACTAGTCTCAATGGAAATATTGTTTCTTTTGTTTCAGAACATATTTCAGTAATTCTGCCTGATGCAGTCATGATTCTTTTGGCAGAAGTAGTTGTTGACTGGTTAAAACATGCTTTCATCAGTAAGTTCAATGAAATCTCAAAGGAGGTGAGTGCTTATGAATAAAACTATATAATTCTAATAGATTTTTTAGATTGATTCTTGATCAAGGATATCAGTTTTATGAGTGTAAGGTCTTATCTGTACCAAATGTATTGTGACTTTCAACCAATTATTTCTTTGATCACCTTAAATCTTTTCATCAAGCTGCTTGATTTGTTTGAGCAGATTGCACTGTGACTTGGATTCAGTTGCTGGAGACATGAGCTTTGAGATGGAGTTGTATATAAGGGTGCACACTTCAAAGAAAATATATTTAAATGCATAGATGATATTCTATGTCCAATTAAAGGTTCTTTTGGAAACTCTAATTCTGGAAAGAGAGTTACAAATGGCTGACTTGATAGGATGTTGAGCCACCAGCTGCAGGACCAGCAGATCATATCATGTGATCAGGTCTGCAACATTTCTATAACTAGGACATTTAACTCTCTCAACAGCCAAATCCACCCAGCTGGTTAAGCAGAGGCATCACTATAAATTTGATGAGTTTTGTTAACTTCCAGTACTGAGTTCAACTTCTCTTATAGGTATCTTAGAGATGGATATGAACCAACACAGGAGTCTCTATGCAAACAAATCTCCCTCAAGTTACCCCTTACCAGTATGGTAAACAAAAACAAAAAAGACACATTGGATAATATAGTCCTTGATACACCATGCCTGAAGGGAATATGAGATTGTCACGGCTGGAACACCTTTGATCATGGTTGATCTGAGACAAAACAACAACTTGGAAATTATGGATTCTGCCAAATTGACTAGTCCAAGATACACTACATATATGCAATTTGTTCAATAGTGTCCCTATAACCCATTGAGTTTGGGGGATTCATAATACTAGAATACTATAAATTTTAACAGTTTAAAAGAATTGTTTGCAATGTTTATAAGCATTAATACTTCATCCAACCTTTGTTTTGGTACAAAATTGGACAAAT
Source organism: Muusoctopus leioderma (assembly GCA_027124095.1). Classification (NCBI taxonomy): domain Eukaryota; kingdom Metazoa; phylum Mollusca; class Cephalopoda; order Octopoda; family Octopodidae; genus Muusoctopus; species Muusoctopus leioderma. The sequence goes on from JAOPJM010001292.1 coordinate 640,352, forward strand.
TTGAAGTAAACTGCCTCATGGCTGTATCAGAAATATGATATTGAAGATAGTAAACTATATTATCAACCAGAAAAGAATGGGCTAATTGCAATGTTAATTTGAAAAGTACAAGTAATTTGGGAAACCCACTTAATGTAAGAGGCTTTGATTGAAATATATGAAATTGACAATTCCATATGAATGAAAAATAGTCATAGGTTGGTTATAAACTATTGTAAATACAGAGGTAGGCTAAAAAAGCTGAGGTGGACTTGCCTGATTCATTCATTCATTTATACATTGTATCTGTGGTGTTGGTGATAGAATTGAAGGTAGGAATGTGTTGTCTGCACTTCTTTGATGGCTGACTCATACCTACAGCAAGATCTGAACTCAGCATTGCAAGGTAACTCATCAGTTTTACAATGCTGCCACTGCTTACAATTATAAGCCAATTTCAACATGTGATACCTACTTAGAGCCATATAGACTAAACTTTTGAAAGTTGCCTTCGCCAAGCACACAACACAGTATCAGTGTTGGTTGGCTGTCAATAACCTATTGACTAGGCCATGTGCTGACCTCTCAAATGACCTAATGAAATCCAATCTAAAAAGCTAAGTATCATTAATTCTGTTGATCTTGGAGTGGTGAAAGACAAATTCAGTCCTGTATTATTTGATCTTGGAACCATAAGACATTGACTAATATACATTAAAGCAGAAAGTCTGTCTTTCTAGGAGGTTATATGACACTGTCCTTCCTCCTCCTCCTCCTCAAAATAACTAATATAAAGTAACATATGCACCATTTCTGTTATCTTTCTCCTGAAATAAGCATGAAACCTTAGAAGTAAAATTAAGTGACATGGCTATAATGGGATCTGGATTCATAACCCATAAGGCAAGAAGAAGGCCCTCTATATTCACTTAAATATTGTACCTAACAATAGCAATTATGAAAAAACCTTGTACCTAATCAAAGAAAACCATTATTTCATGAACTAATTTGAGAACCTCTATGTGATCGCTCAACTTACTAGAAATAGCTACCAAATCTCCCTCAAATCACCTCCTACAATCTTAGAAAATCAAGACACCTTGGATAATGTTTGAGAAAAAGAAGGGATGGCTATGGCTGGAAAGTCTGAGCACAATCACGGCTCACCTGAGACTCGACAACAAATCATTATTTTCATTGGATAGGTACAAGATTTCTTTTCTGTTAGTGAAAAAAGTATAGTAAATGTAAGATCACAGTATCTTACTGGTACTTATTCCATGGGGGTTGAAAATCAAATAGGCCTTGTCCAGATTCAAACTTGGAACAATGTAGTACCAACCTAAATACTACCCATAAAGCAACTGGTACAAACTTCTATTGACGACACCACTTCCACAGCCATTTAAATAAAACAAATAATAACAATGGTTTTTTTTTTTTACATATGCATGAAACTTTAAAATTATAGGGGATCGGAAATAAAAGTTCTACTTGAGCCTATTGGCCCATCAGGCCGAAGCTTATCCCGGTTTCGTCGCAGAGTTAAACCCCAGCAACTGCTGGTACTCATTCTCAGCTGAGTGGACTGGAGCAACGTGAAGTAAAGTGCCTTGCTCAAAGACACAACACGCGTCCTGAACCAGGAATTAAGCCCAAGATCTTTCGATCGTGAGCCCAGTAGCCTACCACTAGGTCACACGATTGGAAATAAGGTTGTGATATACCTGTTTCTCCTAAAGATATTTACCCTCTCAAAATCAATTTTGACTTTCTTTCCGCTAAGGGTTAATAGAATATGTACCTGCAAATACTGAGATTGATTCAATCAATTATAAGTCATGGCTCTATTGAAAAATATAATTCATTTGGATGTTTACTTTCTAATAAAATGCAAGCTTGTTTCGTTTTCAATACAATTCAGTGAATTATTTTATACAAATGCAACAAAAGGTGTCTGTGTTTGTGTACTACATTGTATTTTCACTAAAATAACTTATATTATTTGTGTTATGCTTTCAGGTTTATGCAGATTTCTCTCTTATTTTGGCCCAAGATATGGTATCAAGTCGTCAGACACAGGTAAACAATTTTGTGTTGCTCTTCCTCATTATAGTTTATACAATATGGCTGAGAGGAAAATATCTCAGCAAAGCATTCTGCATCCTAAATACAAATACAGTAGGGTCTCACATATGTAATATAGTGAGTTGAAACACTGTGATCAACTGAGATTATCTAAGCAATTACAGCATAAAAACTCCTTCAAAATCTAAAAACAAGAAGCAAGTGAGCTAACTCCAATAAGATCAGTTGATCGAAAATTTTTGACAATGCAGATTCGAGTAGATCTGATCTTAAAAGCCAACTGGTGAAAGCAACGAACATGTTTTAACCTTATTAGACCTTCTCAGCAAAGCATATTCTCCTTAACTGGAAAGTCTAAGACTGATCTAGAAATAGAGGCAATCCATTTCAATCTACATTGTATTGTCCAAAAATTTCAATCAACTGATCTTATGGCAGTTATCTCCCTTGCTTGTTTTTCAGATTTTAAACATGCATAGAGAGAGTTTTGTCTTTTAATTTGCTTGGGTAATTTCAGTTGATCGAAGTTTTTCATCTCCCCGTATATGTGAAACCTGACCATTTTTGTATTTAGTTTGCAAAACACTGCATAGAGAGTGTGAGAGAGAGAGAGAGTGGCAGCTACAGTGGTATCGAATTGTTGGACCAGGTTATGAAAGTTACTGAAAAGGTTATAGCACAACTAATTAAGAAGAGAATTAGCTTAGATGTAATGCAGTTCAGGTTGGTGCCAGGACGAGGTACTACCGATGCCCTCTTCATAGTGAGACAAGTACAGGTGAAGTATTTAGTACTGTAACTAGCATATGTCGACTTGGAGAAGGCCTTTGACAGCAAGGTTCTACACTCTGTAGTTTAGTGGTTGCTAGAAAAAACTAGGGGTAGATGAATGGCTTGTGAGGGCCATGCAAGCCATATACAGATGTGCTATCAGCAAGGTGAGAGTTAGCAATGAGTTCAGTGAAGAATTTAGCTTGCAGGCTGATGTCTTCAGGTCTCAGTTCCCCCCCCCCCCCCCCGCCCCTCTTAATTTTAGTCCTCCAGGCTATAACAGGAATTTAAAACTGGCTGCTCACCATAACTCTTGTATGCCGATGACCAAGTTCTCATAGCTGAATCTGTCAAAGATTTAGAGAAGAATTTCCAAACTTGAAAGTAAATCTTTCAAAGACTAAAGTTTTAGTTAGCAGGAAAGAAGGCAGGACTCTCCTCCCATTGGGCAAGTGGACATGCTCGATATGCAGAAAAGGAGTAGGTAGGAATTCCATACGGTGTACCTAGTGTAAAATGTGGATGCACAAGAAGTGTAGTGGAATCACAGGCAGGCTGGCAGAGAAAGTAGACTTTGTGTATGGCAGATGTGCTGGAGTAATTAGTAGTAAGGGTACTTGTGAAATACATTCCTTCAAGTGCTCGGAGGGCTCCCTAGAAGTAGTTGATAACTTTTGTTACCTAGGTGACCTAATTAACAGTGGAAGTGTGTGTTCTGAAAACATAGTAGCCAGAGTAAGAACGAGGTGGAAAAAGTTCAAGGAGCTATTGCCTCTGCTGGAAACAAAGGGCTTCTCTCAGAGTGATGGGCAGATTGTATGATGCTTGTGTATGAAGTGCGATGTTGCGGGGTAGCGAGACATGGGCCTTGAACACAGAAGATTTGTGATGGCTAGAAAGAAAGCATGCTATGATGTATGTTTAATGTTAGTATGCATGAACACCGAGCACAAATGAGCTGAGAGAAAGACTGGATATAAGAGGAATCAGATGTTGTGTGCAAGAGAGAAGACTGCTCTGGTATGGGCATGGGATGCATTTGGAGAATGTGATTTGTGTAAAGAAGTGCCAAACACTGCAAGTGGACAACCTGTGGAAGAGGGATATTAAGGAAGGCATGGGAAGTAGTAATAAAAACTAACCTTAAGAGGCTGAACCTCACAAAGAAGATGACAAAGGACCGTGACAAATGGTGAAACATGTTGAAGACCTGCTCAACCCATGCCAGCATGGGAAAACAGGCGTAAAAAATGATGATTGAGGTTGAGGTGTCATCATCATCATCGTTTTTCGTCCGTTTTCCATGCTGGCATGGGTTGTGTTTTATATTGTGTGTGTTTTATATTTATATTTGGGTATCTCTTGCCCATTTTGCTCATAGTACTCTATCTCTTTCCCATCACATTGCCTGTATAACAAGAGATGTCAATACATTGGATCTCTACATATTCAAATACCCCTCTTTACCATCACTCATTTCTATTGCTATCCCTCACTCTCTCTCATTACTCCCTCCTCTATCATTCTCTCTCTCCCCCATTACTCCATCCTTTATTGCTGACTCGGACTGTGATGACCCATCCAACCCATGACTGCATGGAAAAGTGAACATAAAATGATGATGGTGACGATGATAACGATGAACACTTGTGTAGTATTTTCCCTCAGCCATATTATTGATACTCATAATCATTCTTTCTAGTTATTTATATAATTGACATCCATCACTCTTGTTCTGTCCCATCATTGTCTTCCTTCACCGTACTATCATGGAACTGTTTACCACTCTCCCTCTCTCTCTTTTCGATTATTCTCTTTTCTATTACCCTCTCGCACTTGTTCTCTCCCATTACTCTCTTTTTTATCACCCTCTCAGTCATGTTGTTTCTATTCAACCTCTTTACCAACAACCATCATGTAGCTGCCTCTTGATCATATTTTTCTATTCAATCTCCTCACTAACAACCATCATGTAGCCTTCTACCACTCTCTCTCTCCCTCTCCCATTACTCTCACTTCTATCACCCTGGCTCTTTTCTCTCATTCCCTCTTCCTCCCACTCAACTGTGTAGGAAAGAAAGGAACAAATGAAACGGAGACAACACATGGTAGAGATGACTCTTTAGTCTTGCTGGCAACAAGACAACCTCTCCAGTGCCATCATAAAATGCACTCAGTACACTGATAGGAAATATATCCAATTGTAGAAACCCTAGAACATACGAGTGAGATGTGGAACTTGACCCATCCAAGAGGGCAAAACTCCAAATATGAACTGACTCGGGCTGTGATGACCCATCCAACCCATGACTGCATGGAAAAGTGAACATAAAATGATGATGGTGACAATGATAACGATGAACACTCGTGTAGTATTTTCCCTCAGCCATATTATTGATACTCGTAATCATTCTTTCTAGTTATATATATAATTTATCACTCTTAGTCTTACCAACTGAGTAGAATATGCTTCGAAGTCTAATAAGACCAAAACATGTCTGTTGCTTTCACCAGTTGGCTTTGAAGACCAGATCCACTCCAATCTGCATTGTCTATATTGTCCACAAATTTCAATCAACTGATCTTATTGGAGTTATCTCCTTTGCTTGTGGTTTTTAGATTTTAAACAGCTAATATCATTTGTTCTCTGTTTATTCAATTCATTGTTTTTCTTTTCATTGTGCCCTCTCACTCTGTCTCACACATGCACACAATAATGATTATGGCGGTCCTGTTGATAAATAAGTTGTATTGTGGACTGTCTGTTATTTAGATGCACCATTGTGTATTCTATAACCTGTATATTATTTCCTATTTCATTTGTTTGTTTTCTCATCTGTGGTTGTTTTTCTTATCACATGTTATTTTGACAACTGTTATCAATATTGACTGTAAAGTCAGTGTTTCTGTCATGTTTATTACTAGAGTCTAAACTAATATCACAAACAAGAAAAGTGAAATGTTGTTCTTTTTTCTATTTTTTTTTTACAGGCTTTCACAGACCATTCTGATCTCTTATCACGGCGAATGGGCTTCACTCCTTTGCCTTTGGCTTGTATTCTCTATCAAGTATGTGTTCGCTCATTTAAAGTCCAAGGGTATTTGGGTTTTGCTGTTTTGGTTATGGTTTATCTTTGGTAAGTTACTAAGTTGTTTTCATTCGTTAAAATTGTTTCCCAAATTTGTCTAGACAGCTTAGCCTCCAAGAGTATTTGAGTTTTTTAAAGACTATATACCTCTTCTTTTGTGTTTCTATTTTCTGCACTATATTGGCTGGTATAGTCTCTAATTGTCTTTAGGTGCCATATTTCTATATATGTAAATATATATATATACATATATATATATCATCATCATCATCATCGCTTTTTACGTCCGTTTTTCCATGCTAGCATGGGTTGGACGGAGAGAGT